>JARFIY010000079.1:0-285783 GCA_036346155.1 Sinelater perroti | reverse complement strand
TGCCATTTGCAAAACCCCTATGATTGAGCATTTTCTAGTTTATTTGAATATTTTTCTTGTCTCGGCCTAACTTCTTAAATACATCCTCTAAGGTTGTTATAAAAAACTCTAGGCTCATTCAGTCTTCTGGCTTTAGATATATGTTATAAATTTTTTTAACATGTCTGTAATCTACCTAAATATTTTGCATTGCCTTTTCGCTGCTCATAACGATATCAAATACCTTCTAATATTTTATAATGGCTAGGTACAATGGTAAACTTGGTAAAACTTGCTTGTTTGATTGGTTTTCAACTTTTCAATTTATTGTTAAATTTAGTAATCACTATTCTACTCATTAATTTGTATAATTGAGGCAGCAGAGATATTAAACAATAATTTTCCAGTCTGCTTTTATCGCTCTTTTTATATAGTACACTATTTTGGTACGTCGTCTTCTTCTAGATATTTATCTAATAATATTTTCAGTTTTGAGTAATGTTTCTCCTCTTTTTTGTAATAATTTGGTTATGACTCCGTCTTTTTCTGTCATCTTATTTTTTATGAATATTTTTAAAGCTGTTAGTATTTCGTTCTTATTTATTTCCGGTATATCCAAAGAATTTATATTTTTTACTTTTATTTTTAATTTTTTAGATCTGTATAGAACTCTTTTATCTTTAGGGTCCTCTTTGTACCTTTGATTCTAAAATCATTGTTTTAATTTTATCTATTCGTTTTCTTCCTAGTGATCTTATTACACATGTTTTCTTACATTTGCTTCTATTTTAAGTTGTTTTCTTTTATCTTTTTCAATAGATTTCTTTAGGATTTAAGTTAGAGTACTTATTTGATTATTTATTAATAGTTCTCTTTTTCTTCAAACAACTGGTACTAATATTGCTTTGTTCGCTATCTTATTAACTTCATACACACTTTATTCCTTTAGTTGTTTTTTTTAAATATTTTTATTTTTGTTGATATTCTTCTATATTATTTCTTAATTATTTCCTACTTATTCTTGTTCTTTTATTCTTAATATCTTATTTGTTTCTAGTCTCATATTTATTATTAGTCTCGCACGTACTACTCTATGGTCGCTATTGAATGTGTTGTTTTGTCAGATAATAGCACATAGTCTATTTCTTCTTGGCTCCAACAGAGCTTGCTTACCCAAATCTATTTTTTGATGTTTTTTTAGGGAATGTATTATTTGTATATCAAGTTAGTTTTTTTAAATACTTAATAAGTATGTGTCCTCTATTGTTTTTTTTACACAATCCAAAATCTATGTTTTCTCAATTTTTGTTTCTGTAATGTTAAGCACTGAAGTTAAAGTATGTTTGCTTAGGTGGTCTTACATTGTCGTTGTTACTTTGTCATAAAATATTTCTACGCTTTCAGCATTGGCTCTTGGTGTTAGGGCGTATACTTGAATGATTTTCAGGTTGCAATGTTTTTATATTTGCTCTTTGGTGTAAGCTGTTACCTCTAAAGAGTGCGTCCCCAGATGGCGGATAGGAGAATGCTCTGTAAATATACTGGGCAGATGTGCAATAAAATAGCATCTGAAATATATCTCTCAAATCTACCTTGCAAGTGTGGAAATTTAAACCAAACGACCCCCAAAAAAATCACAATAATAATTTTTTATTTTTGAAAGGAGAAAATGCTTTTGTTGTAGTTCCTTTATGGTTCACCAAGAGATTACCTATTCTGCTAATTTCTTTGGTTTTGAGATAGTATTGTGGTATAAAATAGTTACCAGTATATTTTAAACCCAGTCGCAAAAATATTTTTGTCTGACAAACTCGCTAACATTTAGCACACTGAAGTACATTTAAGAAGGGATAATTCAAGTAATGCTAAGCAATATAGTTGGTGATATGCATTTTTTCGCTGTTCCTGACTAGTTTAAATATAGTAAAAACTATGAAAATAAACCTGCAAAGCGTGCAACGCATAGCGAAATGGCGAAGCAGTCTCCCAAACTAACGCTGACCTTTGACCAATCAGTTTTAAAATCACTAACAAACGAGCCTTTTTGGTCACTTGTCGATTGGTGAAAACAGAATTTGGAAATTGCCAGCCGTTCTCGAGTTTTTGCTCGGACGGACGGACGGACAGACAGACGGACAACATGAAGTTAGTAAGTGACTCCTCTTTGCTTCGCCACTTAATAAATTACTTTAAAAGTACTTCCTTGTTTTTTCCTAATCGTCGAATAGTTTCCTATATATTTTTTGTAGGGTTCTAATGATAAGACTTACTTAATTGTTGTTTTAAAATTAGTCTAGGTAATCTGTAATATTTTTATTTATTATTCGCCTTTTAAGGGACAAATTAAGCATCTAGTTATTTTTATGACCGAAAGAAATAATGGAGGCGATTTACAATTATTATTTATAAAACAGTTTTTATATCTATAGAAATTTTTATTCTTCAAAATGTTGTAGTGGTTGGATAACTTTAATAAAATTTACTTAATTGCAAAACGTTTTATCAGTGCTTTCTTTTTCAAAACCGCTCTTACTATAAACTAAGTTTTATTTAAGATGTAGAAACATTTGTAATTCCTGCAGCTTACGGTAATAGTAAGTTATAAATAGAAATTATTAAATAGACCCTGGGGTGGGTACTGATTTTTGCGAAAAGTATAGTTGTTGCTAATGTCAAACTACTGGCATAATATAAAGCTACAAACAAATTTTTAAAATTTTATGTATATTAGTTTTTACAATTAGTAATTTTGTGGTCGCAGCTTGATTTCTACAGGAAAAAATAAATTAAATTGCACTAACCTTTTAAATTTGTCTAAGCAAATGTTGCCTATTTGGTCGCACACTTAAAAGTTTTGCGCCTACGAGGCGATACGGCACGTTTGCACACATTCAAATTCAAAAAGCGAATAATTCATTTGCAAAGATATAAATTAATTATAGTTAGATGCCTAATACGCAGTAAACACACTGTTTTGTACAAGGTCACAACACCATTCCCTTTTATAAAAAAATGCCACAAAAACATCAATAAGTGACGCATTATATTCTACAAAACACTAATAGAAAAAGTACACCAAGATGTAAATGTGGTTTACATAACAAGCTCTCAAAGCTTAATCAAATTAACCTCTAATATGCAAAGTACACAATTAAAATATTAAATGTTACAATAGCAAAAACTATCAATTTTTTTATGCCAGATGGTGGTTTGTTATTAGTTCGGAAAATTAAAAAGAAAACTTTAAACTTCTAGACATATAATAAAACTCATTGCAAATGAGCTTTCATGAGAAAAATCCTTTATTTATTTAGTATTTGTTAATGTTTCTATAGACGATTTAATAATAATTTCTAAAAAGTCTTGTGTATAAAATATGTCATTGGTAATTTATTATGCAAAAATGTGAACGTATTTCAAGGAATACAAGCAGAAGAAATAAAAACGGAATTCTATTAAAAATAACGTTTGTGTCGGCGAATTTGAATATTCTTTGTTTAAGAATTATCAATAAATATGTAGAATGGCTAAGATGATAAAAATATCATATGCAGTACATTGTAAATAGCAATGAATATTAGAGGTGGTGTCTAAGCAGAAATTAAAGTAACCTTTATATATAAATTTGTATCCTAAAATACCTTCCTAAAATATACACACCCGGATTTGACATAAATAAAAAGTATTATAGATGGACGCTACCTACTAATAGAGGTGTTTTTTGGGAATATCTTCACAGCCCATTCGTAAGTTTTCGACCCACATTAATGTTTGTATTAGAACTTTTTAATGTCCGGCATAATTTTTTAGACGGTTTTGTCTCTTACATATTTCTTTATTAAATATTGAAATAAGTTATAATACCCTCTTTAATTCTAGACATATTGAACTAAAAAATGTAGACATCAATAAATTAAAATTGTTGCAGCAAACTAAAAAAACCACAAAATTGCAATTGTCCATACCCGAAATCTGAAATTAATAATACAATTTAAAAAAATTATATTAAAATTTTTTTTACTAAAACGTAGGAGTTTTCTGCACATGTTGATAAAAACTTCTTGTCTCAAAATAAACCATGAAGCATTCCAGTAAACCTTGCTACAAACATTCCGTATAAATGAAATTAATATATCAAAAGCATTACGCTTTAGTCGTACAAAAATGATTAAAGACTTAGTAAGACCTACACGGTACTTTATGTCTCAGCTTAAAAAATTGCTTCTAAATAATAAATTAAAGAAACTTATAAGTAGTCATAAGGGAATTGTCCTTTAACAATACCAAAAATCAATTTAAAGTACATGGCTCTGAAAACTATCAACTTCATAAATTCTGGAAGGAATAAAAAGATTGTCGATTAAATAAATAATAACAAGCGCTTCAAACTACCTACAAGTACGCAACAAGTAATGTAAATAGGAGAACTTAAAGTATAAACCGTAAAAAAATTGACTAACGAAGAATTTGAAACATATTTGCATATTTCACATGTTTATGTATTAAGGAGAGCTCAACTTTTTTATGAAATCATGAATTAAATATATGTGCTGCCACGTTTTGCTATCGCACACAAAACGGCATATGGGCTTTTTTTGCTCGGCCTGCGAGCCTGCATACGCCGTCGGCGGCACCTTTTGAAACGCAAAGCGCTGTCGAATCAAAATTTCCTGCAATTAATCCACCGCTAAGCCAGGCGCGAAGCCCGGCGCGACCTTCGCAACGCAACCCGGCCAGTGCGGTCGTGTTTAATCTACCCGCAGCTAACTCCCCCCGCAATATACTTTTCGAACCGCAACCCGGCCAGTGCGGTCGTGTTTAATTTACCCGCATCTAACTCCACCGCTAAGCCAGGCACGAAGACATCACAGCACGGTGGCCACCAGGAAATCAACGCCACTGAAGCCGATTACAGGTGAGCGATTTGGCAATTACTCATCGGTTGATATCGGTAGCCGCCCCCATCCGCTTTCGCGCCGGCTGTTTAAGGGACGATTTGGGCCTCAACGTCTTACTTTCGGGACGAGCCATACTTAGTTCCCCACACCGCTCCACGAGAGGCACGGCTATTTACACGCCTGCCTCTCCAATATGTAAGAATGAAGCATGTAATTTGTAAGGTCAAAGATTAAAGGATATAAAAGGATAAAAATTGAAAACATATTTTACTCGCTGCTAGTTTCCTCTTTCTAACTGTGATTGTTGTTACATGACGTCTATAAATATTTTTCAGCCTTAAGTTGGACTACATCTTTCTATTCCAATCCAAGTAACAATAAAGGTTCGAAAGGTTCAGAAGAGAAAATTTCTAGAATTTTTGTCATATGATTTTGACTTTTGACCTTAGCGTAAGAAAGTTACTTTATTTCATATCAAATCAGATTTGAAAAAATAGTAAGTTTTCTTTTTTTTTAAGATATAAAATATAAAATTTTTATAAATAATTAAATTAACCTTTATTGCCATGGCACAAGTTAAAAAGAACTAAAAATAATTATAACGGTAACTAACGCCCCTGGGATGTTAAGACTCTCAAATGTTCACCATTATGCCTGGTCGTCACGCACCATCTCTGATACGGGGCGATGTGGAAATTATTACTCCTTGAACGCTGATACTCAGTTATTTTTAGTAACTGAGTAGGCCATTCTGCAGGCATCCAAGTGCTCCTAGATGTGAGATCTGAAAAATTAGAGATATTATGTGGCATAAAAATGTTTCAAGATACTTAGATTTAGCAGTATAAGAATACCTTGTCAACAAAGCGTACATTAACAACTTAGCAAATTTTGAAGCGGGGTATTGTACGCCTACTTCAAAAGAAAACTTTTTCAAGTGGTTGCCATAGCAATACTCTGGCTCAAATGTGAAACTATTGTCTTGAAGAAGGCATTCGTTTGCGAAGACCAAGTCTGGAATACTACACATAAAAACTCAAAAGGATTATCAGCATAGGCTTGCGATTACAAACCGCAGCGCACTTCAAGTCCTCCAGTGCAACAACGGTGGATCTTTATACTGTACCAATTGTCTGCCTGAACGCAGGTACTCAATTATTTTTATCGATTGAGTAAGCATGAGAGAGCTCCGGGAATAAACCAGCCCGCCGCTCAACCGCGGGACCACACTAAATAATTATATTGCTAAATACTATTAACTCGTTACTTTCTCTGAGGTTTGTCCATCTCGAAGAGCAAATTTGTTTGCAAAAATTTAGGTAAATTTAACAAAGGATTACTAGTTTTTATGTTCATTATCATATTTATCGTTGCCGTTATCATCGATTCCTTTCTCTTTAGCTATATCTTTACTTTACTAGATGCATGGTTTTTTGGGACATCATGAACCCTTGAGTAGAAATATACATTTATAAACATTAACATTATATTAAAAATTTACAACCAAATTTTTTACTTGCATTCGTCAGTCAGCACAAAACTGCAGTGTTTGACTTGGACATGTTTTAATTAAACCACTGCTGAAATAAGAAAGATATTGTGATTACTCTTAAAGTTGACGACTCAATTGTTAAATTGTCCAAAAAAAGACATAAAATAAGCTAGACATTTTTTGATGTTGAATCTATCTGAACTTTTGTGATAAATGTATTTAAAATAAAACATTACTTGATATAATTAGTAGAAGTCTCGACAAAGGATTGTTAAAGCTTGTGCATAAAACAACGTCTATCAAAGTCTATCAATTACTCAAACTTATTCTCTTCTTTTTATGCACATTTCAGTTTTACGAAAATGGCCAGATTAATGTTGAACTAAAAACTTGTATTCTAAACAAACTGTCCTAAGAACATGAAAGTCTTTTCAAGGCCGCCCCAATTGCAACCATCTGCAAAAAGGTACATGTCTAAAAATTAGCTTTTTGACAAGACAGCTGTAGCGAAAGCTGACATAGGCGCTTTCATTTCTTCATCCTCTAAATATTTTTACATTTTCTAAAATCCACGACAGAGAATAAATTATGGCTTTTTTAAGATACTGCCGAACTATAAGTCTTTTTATAAACCACAAGTCGTATTCACTTTTTATATATCTTCTTAAAATATTTATAAGGTATTCATCTAGATTCAAGACAATCACAGACTTTAAAATGCGGCTGTTAAGCAGTTAGAAGTCTTTCTAGTGTGCAAGTATGTCCCATCCCAAATTGCAATAATTTAATATTTTTGTTTTTTTCAAAGCTATTGATTGATCTCCAAGGGGACTAGCATTTCTTTCGCAGATATCGTAATCGATTTTGAGAAATTATTAAACACTTTAAAACATTGCACCACATACCCTTTGAAAATAAAACGTACATACAACGGTACGTTTCTTAATGATGATTCCCTAGATTTTTAAAAATTGCTACAATTGGCAACAAGGGAGAAAATGGCCCTACTCATTAAAATCACTCTGCTACTCCAATAGTACATGCTTTGAAACACACACACACGCGCGCGCCCGCGCGCGAGCAAATAGCTCAAACCAACTTTTTTGGTGTCCTGAGGCTATATTTCGTCCAGAAATGTGAAAAACTGGGTAGGTCAAATTTCCGCCGATTACATTACTTTCTGTTCAATGTCTTATTGTAACATGACACTTGCCAATTTATCATTAACCAATTTTGAACATAAGTATCGTCAAAATGTTATCGCGTGCGAGCGATTCACTCCTACAACCTCAATTTAAACTTGCGCATTACATGCTGGGAAATTTCAGCTGGTATTGTTGCGATTGCGTTACAAATAATAGTATCCTTAAGTTCTTACAGAATAATTTATGATTCGTAGTAGAAATAGAGACGGGTTGATCCCCCGCAAAGAATCTCAAAAGCTTCCTTAGAAGCAGCGAAACTCCTCCAAGGGGCGTTAAGCCATTAATTCATTCAATAGAAATAGAGAGAGTTCAATTGTTGCCTGTGAAGGAATGAAGTAGTGAGTGAGTGCTATGAGGTGGATAATCAAATTAAACAGTAAAAACATATAAATTTAATAAATAAGAGTGGCTAAAAACATAAAAGTAACAACATACAAGGAATATTAAGTCCTATATATATATGGTAAAAAAGTAATTAAAAAGAACTGGAGGTAACTGATAATATTAAGTGCATTTTTGCATGCAACATCAGATAAAACGAAAGTAAACAAATATTTATAGAAATACCAAGAAAACAAAGATCCGCAAAAATTAAAACTGCACATTTGTGAGAAGTCAGCTAAATTTACAAAGGGCAGTAATACCAACAAAATAAAAAAATACCAAAAAATTTAAAAAACTCCACATTGGTGAAAAGCCAGCTAAATTTACAAAGCAAGCTTAGGAGAAGATAACTCATAACAACACTAAAGGTAGTGCTTAAAGCGAATAGTGAACAACGAATAACATGGCAGAAAATAATGATATATAATGGCGGAAATCATGAAGCAACTGATTAAAATGGAAAAGAAAATGGACGAAACAAACACGAACGTCAAACAAGCAAAAAAAATAAAAATACTAGAAGAAGATGCAAAACAATAAGAGATGAGAACAGAATTACTTGGAAACAAATAAGGGAAAAATATAATAATTGTTGGTATCCCAGAACAGAAAAAAGAAGACTAGATTTCTAAAAGAAGTAACAAAAAAGATAGGAGTTACTATTAAAGAATATGAGATAAACTTTATAAACAGACTGTGAAGATGATAAAAACAGGCCAATAAAAGTAAGCCTAATTACGAAATTCAAAAAAATGTAAATATTAAGATATGTAAGAAGATTAAAGAGAACAAGAATTGAGATGAAGACATAGATAATAAGACTAGAAAAACTAGGAAGAAACTGATAACCCATATGAAAGAAGCCAAAAAATGGGGCAATAGAGCATCAATAAAAGAAGACAAACTGATAGTAAACGGAGAGGAATGGACGGAGAAAGAACTCATAGAGTACAAACAGGAAGAACAAAGAAGCAAGAAGAACGAAAGGAGAAAAACATGAGAAACAAATATGCAGACGAAGAAAGACCATCCAAAGGAGCGATTCCAAAAAAGAAGAACGGACACAGACGATGTTTACACCTCACGGAAAAAGAAAGAGAGAAGAAATAGAAGTAAACCTACAAGTGGTAGAGAACTTAAATACAACCCTAAGAAATATTACGAGCACAACACGATCCCAATACAATCCAAAAAACTAGCAGAGGATGAGACGGAGACGGAAATAACGACGACCACAGGCAACGGAAGAAGAAAAATAACGAAGTATTTAGCGAAAAAACAAAAACTCATATTGAGAACTGGAACACCAGAACCTTGCTTGAACTCTCACAAGCAATGCAAAACGCAAAAGAAATAGAAAGATACAAACCAGACATGGCAAAATAGATTAAAAAATTAGAATATTTTGCAACAACACACCCCAATAAATTGGTCACCAGGGGTGCAAGAGACTAAAACCTTCCAACTCCCACAACTAACAATACCAACAAGGGAAATCAAAAGATAAAACTGTCTACATGTACTTTAAATGTAAAAACGTTATTATCAGAAGAAAGATGGTAGAATTAGACGAGGCTTTGGAAAAAATTGAATGTGATGTACTAGGAATAGCGGAGATTAGAAGAACAGATGAAAAAATTATAGAAGGAAAAAGTGGCAGATTATTTTACTACTTCGGTGAAACTAAAGGCCAAAAAGATGTAGGCTTTATAGTAAGTAAAACTTTTAAAAACAAAGTTAAGTTTCAAAGCCTTCTCAGACAAGTTAGCCCTAGTATTAAAATTAGGAAAAAAAGAAAATGAAAATATAACCATTCTGCAAGCATATGCTCCATCAAGCAATAATGAACAAGAAGAAATAGAGAAGTTCTACGATTTACTCGATGAAGTAACACTACAATATAATAAAAAATTAACAAAAATGATAATAATGGAAGATTTCAATGAAAAGATTGGAAAATTCGAATCAGGAAAAGAACATATAAGAGGGATATATGGATGTAGAGAAAGGAATAATTCAGGAAGAAAATTATTAAAATTTGCAGCTAGGCAAAACCTTGTGATTACAAACACTCTATACAAGCGCAAAGAAGGGCGAAGTTGGACATGGCTGGGACCAAATGGTGCCAAAAACAAAATAGACTTTATGTCAACAAACAGAAGAGAAATAATTAATATAGAAGTATTTAACAGATTAGAATTTGACTTAGATCATAGAATGGTGGGAACAATAATAACATTAAACAAAAATAAAGAAAGGGGAAAGCTATTCAGAAACACAACAAAAATAACTTTGACAGAAAAAATGCTTAACTCTTCAAACAATACCTAAACGCAAATATACCGGGAAAAGAAGAACTAAAAACATAGGAATTCAAGAAGCCTATAACAAATTTGAGTTCAGCCTACTAGGAGCGTCTAAGGTGCGGTGCTTGCCACATCATCCCGCATCAGAAATGGTGCGCGACGACCGCGCACAGCGGGCGAACATATGAAAGCATTAACCTCTCAGTTTGCAGGCTGGGGCTTAGAGCCTTACCACTATTATTACTTGAAAAAATATCTATGGCCACATTAAACTTTGTTCTCAAAACCTGTTCGTATGATTTAGCCGTCACTGTAGTACACTTAGAAAAGCAATGGGTGAGATTACGCTTTTGCTGTCCTAAAACATAACTATCATAATTTTTCAGAAGGGGTCGTAAGCGAAACTTTTTCGGTAGCGGTTTATTGGTGTGTTTTCATTGTACTGACTGGCGTTTTGTTTCAGGATTAAAAAATGACATTTACGTCTTATCCATTGTCACAACTGATGAAACAAAAGCACCATTTATGGGGGCATAACGTGTGAACATGTCCTGAGACATTGTTGCTTGCGCAGCGTTGTCTTCATTGGTCAACATTCTCAGGACCCACTTTGAAGAAACTTTAAGCATTTCCAGATCATCATACAAAATAGACCTCACAGATCCTACGAAATGCCAAGTTTAAAGGTGATATCGACGGTCTTCCATAACAACTTGCTCCACTCGCGCAATTACAGTTTTGGTCCGACTGGTTTGTGGTCGAGGTTGCTTCGGTTTATTGTCACACAACTCTCAACAGTCTTTAAACATATTTAACATTCATAAACCCTTTACCGCAGATCTCACTCAATAGGCAATAAATTTTGATGGACGTTCACCAAGCAAGTGGAAAAAACAGATTATTACACGTTGTTCTTGAACACTGAACATCGTCATTTGAAATATTCAAAACAACACTCACTGTAATGGAGGTAATTCGACCTGTGTATATCGTATGATGCTGCCATCTATATCGCATATTCGAAAATATTTTCTGCATCTTTTAAGATTAACGGAAACTTTTTACTTACTCTCACTACCAAAAAAAATCTGAAGACCTTAGAACTTAAACGCATCTCATATTAGTGTTTGTCTTGCTGGTTCTGGGAATTCTGATAACGAATTCTTTATTGTAGTAATAACTATAGTTTCTCCTGCTTTAGATGTTTAATTGTTGTATTTTATCAAAAATATATACTTATGCATCGGAAAATAAGTTGTCTTTTGCCGCATTTATTTTGGATGTTATTGGATTCATACTTGTTACAGTGCTCACCGGTATCAGATTTAAAATTCATTTATTTCAAATGACGAAGTAAATTTTTAACATTACGAGATCTATCTATCCTAACAAGATTGGAAGATAACCAACAAAGAATGTAGCTAGACATATGCTTTTTTTAATTACATTATTAGTAATTTAAATTTGAAATACAACTTTGTTTTGTTCATTTCCGTTCAAAATAAGCTTTTATCTAATAAACAATTTTCTTAATGTGTTGATAATTACTAAAAGTAGTTCAAAAACGCTACAAAAACAAATTTGAATAATTGATTTCTTACAACAAAATAAGATGTTTTAAATTATATTGAATTGTTTCACATAATGATATTTAGTAGTTTTATTAATAATTGTACAATAACATTTTAACATTTATTTTTGTATAAGGAATATGCTCTTTTCTGATTGCCATCGTGAACACAGCTGATTATTGAGGTTATGTGCATCAAACGCCAAATCCCATGATGTTTCGAAAGACCAAATGTCATTGCTTTAAAACCGCAAGAGGGCGGACTAATAGGTTACATATAAACGGTGATTTGAGTCATGTGAAATCTACAGCTGAGAACTTATTTATACACCTATTACGTTATTATGAGCTGTTGAACAATTATTTAATATCTGGTCCCATCACATCCATTATTGTTTCGCACTTTTTTCCCATGATTTAGACAAGGTTTTCTAGATAATCATTTGACAAAGGTCGCATCTTCTTAATTTGAAATGACTATTTTATTACTCTCTTTTGAGTACGCTTTCGATAAGACAGACCATGCCCAGAAAGAAAAACCGTCTGTAAAGACAACATTATCCAAATTTTTAAGAAAAAGCCTCTTTTTACCTGTTACAGGTGTGACATCTATATAATATAAACAAGTACGAACGTGGAACTCCGGTTCCACAGATGTCCGTGGCTTCTATACGTAAACTATTTGCGGCCCTTTCCGGTCAAACTGGTTTCGAGATTTTCAGATCAGGCTGATTTTTGGCGCCTGGACTTAACTCATAGTCCTTAGTTAAATACTGAAAACGGCATTCCTCTATCTATCACAGAACAAAAATTATGAGGCTTGACATATGTCAGAAATGACAAAAAAGAATAGAAAGACCAAAACATATGAAAGATTATACTTGAGTCATCTACCCGTATAAAGAGTATACATGGATGTTCGACTGGTTAAAAGCTTTGTGCTGGCTAACTGAATTTGTATACAAGCAGTAAATTAATTTGTGGCTTACATTCCTGTCCTTACTCATATCAGGACTTCTATAAAAATCACAAAGTAATCCCTTATGGTAATGCTCTAAATATGTAAGTAGGTTTTTGTAATGTAACTATTTAATGTAAATCTATTCATAATTTAATTTTACGCATATGAATCAAAAATATATTTATCCATTTTATTGGTAGACTCTTCTTAATTTTATATAACCTGGTGTACTGGACTTCATCGAAAGGCTAGCTGATTTCCAAAAATATTGACAAGCAGTACCGGTTTATTTGTATGTTGTGGTTTAATTGTTAAGAGAACTTTGAAAATCTAAAAACCTTGAAACAGAACAAGGGCAAAGTAAATATAAAGAATTAGAAAATAGGAATCAACGCGAATGCAAAAAAACCAAAGAACAATATACAAAGAACCGTTGTAAAAAGATACAACAAGAAATAAATGTTTGTGAACGTAATAAAGCATGTAAAGCAAGAGTAATAAAGTGAAAACCCATGGAATACAAGATAATAATAGAAGCATACTAACAGAAAACAAAGAAATAGTTAAATGATGAAAGGAATACCTAAAATATTTATACAACGAAGACGACAGAGGATGACAAAATATAGAGGATACATATCTATGTATCCTAAGAACGGAATTTGATAAAGCGGCGAAAGACCTAAAAACAACAAGACCAGGTGTAGACAATATACCTAGAGATATCATCAAAAACGTAGATACGGAGACACCAGATAAAATTTTCAAAATAATTAAAGACAACTACAACACGGGACAAAGATAACTACTAAGCCAAACAAGGCATTATCACACAAATGCGAAAAATATAGAACAATAAGCTTACTATGACACACATCAAAAATACTAGTAAAAGTAATTCAAAGAAGAATAGAAAAGAAAATAGAGAAAAATTTAACCGAACACACAGATATATATATATATATATATATATATATATATATATAGACATATATATATATATATATATATATATGTCTTAATTATTTACATTTAGCCCAAATAAGTTGCTTTCAAGTGAGACGTCTGTCTAAGTGCATTACTAGATATTTAGCTGTGTCTTGTTGGCTAGTTGTTGTACGTTGAGAATTACTGGAGGGTAAGTTTCTTTCTTCAGCGTGTAGGTCACCTGCGCAGATTTTGTTTCATTAGCTTTAACACGCCATTTTCTTAACCAAGTTTGCAATTTATTGAGGTGAGTTTTGAATTGGTAGGATGTTACGATGAGATCTTGATGGGATGACACGATGGTGCGTCATCAGCCTAAGTAGCGATTACTATTAGTCTAGTTGTGGGTAGGTCTGCTGTATAGAGCAAATATAACAGTGGTCTCATACGCTTTTTTGGGGCACTCCAGAATTGACTCGGAATAAGGTGGTAAACTCGCCTTGTACTTTAACTAGAGAATGTCTTCACTATTAATAGAGATCTGATGGTAGTACATTTCTGATTTTGAACGGTAAGCCTTTATGCCAGACCTTATCAAAGGCCTGGCTAATGTCAAGAAACACCACATTAACTAAATGATAAAAAGTAAACATTTAGAGTCCAGGCTGAAATTTTCCATTGTTAGCTTAGGTTTTTCTACAAGCTAGCTTTATGTAATTTTTATTTGTAAAATTGTAAGAGTAGTTAATATTATGTCCCCAAATTATGATTGAAACATCAAATATTGATATAAATTTTTAAATTTAATAACTTGTTTTGTACTTTATATAAATAGCTTAATTTTGTAAGTTTTACGTCTTTGGCTTTTTAATTATATGAAATGTTGATTTTATGTGGTTAAGATTGTTTTACACATTAACTTAAACAAAACAAGTAAGCATAACAGAGAATATTAATATATTATTGCTTTTAGGAGCCATACCTTTAGTGATCTTTGATCTAAAAATATTTACGTTTAAAAACAATCTCAGTTAATGACTTAAGTAAAATTAACTGTATAAACCTTTCCTTGGAGATTTGATAATCTTTGTACTTAGTATTTTTATGTACTATAGAAATTCTCATCTATAAGGCTCTTAATATAAAGTAAACTCTATTTACTATGTATTTGGTATAAAAATTATTCCTAATAAGCTATTGTTGATTTGTAAAAGGAGACATATACAAAAAGTACAAAATTTGAACTCTATTATATTTAGATATCTATTGTTTTAATTTAATGATGTTGAAGCAATATAAAATATAACAAATTTAGGGATTATGAAAAACATTTGCGAAATTACAAGATGAAGTTTGTCGTCATTTGGTCGACTTTGCAAACAATTAAATATTTTTCTTATTTTTGCACGTTTGTGCTTTAATTTTCAAAATATTTACATTAAACTGCAACTGTACACATAAGAAAATGTCATTGACCTCGTACATCTTAAAAATCGTGAAGATGACGATGTCATATTTGTATGCGTACAACATATAAGTAAAACTTAATTGACAAAATGATATTTCAATATGTTGTAACTTCTAACATCTTTTCTAATGTAAATTTTCAGTAATATATTTTTATAGAATCGTTGATATTAGTTTTTGCTGATTATTTTTAATTTTAGTTTCGTTAATGATGTTGTTAACTAAACTGGGGATTCAAATATAAACCAAAATTTTAATTTCACATGGTTCAAGGTGAGAGGACATAGTCGCAGCTTCAAAGCGTTGTAGATAGAAATGCTCGGAGGGGATTCTTCCACACGCTACCTTGCACTACAGTTTATTTAGCCGGTATCATTATGTTAAAGCAATAAATAAAATAGATTATTATAAAGTTTTCCACGACAGAAGGCACAAAACCGTCCAAAAATGTAAGAAAACTTAAGGTAGAGTTTAGGAAGATGCTCAAAGTGTATGTGTGGAGTAAGCAATTTTTGGAAGTCAAGAAACAGTTGAAAATGAGAATATTAGCATTTTTGTGATTTTAAAAATGACCGCTAATTAACGGTTTCTAAAATGCATCTGGACAACAGACTCTCAGAATCCATCAGAGAGGGGGTTAAGAGGGGGCTGCTTCGGGCCTCACAATACTACGGTTATCGATTTGGTAACTCAATATGTTAGACAAACATATAAGGGAAAGTAAATTTAAATTTTTTTTTAAAAATTAAGTGTTATTTAACCTGTTCTGCCCTATGGTATGAGCAGAAATGATTATGGGGGAAAAGTTATTCGTGTGAGCTACAAAATTTATAAAATGGGACCGTTTCATCCTTATCATTATCTAATCAGAAACACAAATGGCTTCACTTTTTGGATTACAATAAGAAATTTAGCTTTCACCAGAGATAGAATAAAAATGTCGACAATAATAAGACATTTAGCATTGCTTTTCTCGTTATTCGGTCAATATGCTGCTAGTTTTAGTTTTATTGCAGCTGCTCCTCTTCTTATTTTTATTTTTTAGAACTGCTTTTGGTAATTTTAGCACCATTTTAGCATTTTTTCTGCTTTCTGTCATGAAATACTTCGTTCTTTATATTTTCTTTTGGTTTTGTTTCTTTTTTTCCTTAAATCCATTTTATAAGTCATTTCTCAGTTTCGAGATGCTCTCTTTACATTTTGTTGAACTTTAGGAACTGACTTGTAAATCTAAGGCCCCACAATGTGGAAAGCAGATAGCCTTTCTTTGTCCACTACAGGAGCATCCGGCATTCAACAACACGTAAGCCAAGCCAAATGTACTGAATTATATGTAAAAGATAGTACAAATAAACCAGTACTGTTTTTAGGGATTTCTTAATTACCTACTTTGACCGCAAGAAGAAAACCTACTCCTGTTTGGAAATTAAATTGAAGCGGCAGCCCACTACCCAGATATAATTTACAATGTCAAACTAAATATAACTATAGAAATCCTCAGAATGATAAAAGAAATTCTTAAATATGTGTATATATATACTAATTATTTCAAAAAGTCTAGAAGCAGTAAAACCAGCGGTTCTAAATTTTAATTATTTGCGACCTGCCTTAAATAAAATCGATTTACGAATCCTTCCCTGCGTTTGAAAAATAGTTGTCAAAATTTGAATGCTTTCATAAGTCTATAGTTTATTTAAAAATATTAATGTTATTACATCAAAGCTCATTATCGGATCCGTAAAGCAACATTGGATGTAGAAAAAGATAATATTGAGAACCTAAATAAACATATAGAACTTAAGAAACATGGATATCAGTTCTTGATGATTGTAAAAGAAGATTCACCGGAAAATAAAATCAGTACAAAATTTCTTCAATAGTAGAAACAAAGAATCCCCTGGGGAGAATCTGTTTCTATGTTAAAAACTAAATAATCTTGTAATTTTATATATCTTTAGATAGTTCAAAAATTAAAAAAAAAAAGTTTAACGTATATTTACCCCAAAATTTAAACCTCAATAAAAATTAGTTACTATATTACATACTGAGTTTTAATATAAAATTTTCAGATTTCTAAAAAAATCTTATTTGATATACGTAAGATAAAAATTAATTTTCCAGTGTAATAATCTTTTAAAATTTAAATGCAAATTATAGAGCAATAAAACCTGCAAAGATCATAGCAATTAATTGTGAAGGTCAATTTTATTTTAATGATCGATTACATTGCGACTAATGTTAAAACACAAACAGCATTAATAAATGCGCCATAGAACTCTAAACAAATATTGATCGAAAATTCAATCAAAATGTTTTTTTAGATGTTATTAGATGACTTGTGTAATTAGTAAACCTTTGTGTGAAAATCTTTTAGCGGTTGTAGACATATTAAAATCAAACTTTGAGATTTTAGCGCTTTGTTTGAATCAATTATAAACAAAATAAAGATCAAACGAATTTACAACGAAGTAAGCAACAGTAAAATGCCAAAAAGTAGTATCAATATCATAATAGAAATAAATAATACCATATTTTTACGTTTATTACCAGTAATAATGACTTTAATTTTTCTAAGAAACAAACGTCAAATTTAAATTGCTTATTAACAATACATCCATCTTGATAATCAGAAGGTCAAAGGCAATTATAAGTATAAAGAGGTTTAAAGTAACAAACTTATTTATTAGGTAATTTTATGGTAACAAATCAAAACTTTTAGTATACGTATTTGTTTTATCAATCAGATACAGAAAATAAAAAAATGGTAAATAAATTTTTGTAAACTATGATGAAATATTTTAAATGTTTTTATAGGATCAAAGGATAAGCGAAATTAATTTACAACGGCAATAATAAATTAATAATTTATCGGTTAATATGTCGTACAAAAATGTAATATCGTATTAAATTTGGTTATTCTTAAGCAATATAAGCTTAATTATTTTACAAATAAATATAATTTTTTTTAATTTAAACAAAATAAAGCCACAAATTAATGAAATAGAATTTGACATTAAGCAAGCTTGTAAGAATGTAAAAGATATATATTATGATGAGGATAGCAATTTTATAATTTACAAGAAAAGAAGAAAACAAAATTAGACTACAACTGAAATTTTAGAACCAATAGAATAACCAGGAAGGTTCAATATTAGCGATAGGAATAAGTATACACAAATAAAAAAAGTTGAACAATATAAAAATGACCAATAAACACTAAATGAAAGAGAAAAGTAAAGAAACAGATAAAAATATAATAATTTTAACCTCAGAAAAAACTAAGACAAATAACAGAAAATAAAAAAGAATATTATGCATGGTACAAATCGAATAAGACACTGCCGAAAACAAAAATGTAGAAAAATACAAAATATTTGTTAATATCACAGTTGAAAGAACGAAACAACAGTAAATAAGATTAATTTAAATAAAAATCTATTGTTTAGTATGGAATAAAATAAACCAAATATAGAAGAACAGTAAATTTTGATTAAATTCCTACTTGATGAGGAAAATATAAGTAAAGTTGTCAGATCATGTATTTTATATATATATATATATATATATATATATATATATATATATATATATACAATACATACACTATCGCTCATAGAAGTATGGCCACTAAATAAAAAAAAAATTTGGTAAATTTCTTCTTGAAGAAGATTTCAAATATGATTTTTAGACATGAGTCGTTCCTTTCTTATTATTCTGTTCAGTACGACATTCGCACAGTTATACAAAACGAGAAATTTATTCCAGAGATCACCCCAAGACTCCTCCAAATAATCAACTGTCTTCATGAAGCAAAAGAACATCAAGAGAAAGACCAAGATCATCAGAAGGGGTACGCCGACATTTTCCGCCAAGTTATGCCTGAGTACGAACCAAAAGACCTCGTTCTGGTCAACACTCACCCGCGCATATAGCCGTCAAAGGTCAAACCGCGAAATTCACGCCTAGAAGAGACGACTCTTACTTTATATTATCTACAAGAGGTCCGTGCAGTTTTGAAACTGCTGCCCAAGATGAAGCAAATGAACCCTTGGGAGTTTACCACATTTTGACTCTTAAGAAGTTTGTACCTGCTGACACTAGTTCGGTTGTACCCTACAGCAAAGAGGACGACTCCAAAAGAATCAACAGTAGTTTCAAAACCTTTGTCGAGGCGCCTGCTAATTCTGAAGGGGGAGATTATAACAAACTTTCCCAAGCGGCCACCAAAGTGGTGTCCTAATTGTACCACCCTTCCAGTTCAACTCCTCCAGGTCGATGCAGTACCGCCTTGTACTAGTCGATGCGCCCTTCAAAACACCCTCTTTATTTATAAATACACTAATCTGTAACTAATAAGTCAAGCGCTCGGCAAATTTTTATATTCTAAGAATTCTAGAAAATTACCCAAATCCAAGGCTTTATAATTGTACTTGTGGTCTAATACACAATAGCAGAATTAATAATTTTAATTTTTTAATCAATATTTAGCGTTCGAAACGATCCTTCTATGCCAAACATATCAGCCGTCGTTCTAGGCTTTCCAGGTCTCAATGCCTCATTTGAACAGTGCTTCTCGTCTTCCAAAAACCAATCCCGATTATTCTCGACTTTTTTCTTCCATTCATCTGCAAATTTAAATATTTATATAAATAATTTATTTTTATACTACTGCTCACCTCTAAGAGAATTCAAGTCTCCCATATCAGTATCATAATGGTCCGGCAAAAATTCTTTTGGAATATCCTCATACACTTTTTCAATGTTTTTCTTACTAATAAGTTTTAACTAAAACATTTATAATTAATTATTTGTTGTGTTGTTTATTGTGGATATTAGAAGATAAGTTTATGGATTTATTATTAACATTTAAATTGTTTATATACTACATGAAACAAAAATAGGGGAAATGGGTTATTTCACAAAAAATAAAAAGTTTCTGAAAATAATAACTTTTAACAGTACCTAGTTAATTAGGTATATTAATATTTATATTAATATAAGATAAATTAAACAGAGAAAAATTAGATTTATTTTTTAATTTTTTAATAGGATGGAAAAGCATATTATTATCCTTTTATTAGTATTGCTTTTTTTTCTTATGAAACTCCTAAGTCTATTAGGTCACTGAAAATGGAAAACTGATTTTTTATTTTTTTCTTGAAATTGATAAGTATTAAAAAAATACAAAAATATATCTTATTTTTTAAGAATTTATCTAATTTAAAAATGTTATTTTTAAATGGAGCGATCCATTATGTAAAGCTGTCTATTATAGTAGCAAAACTACATAAGTATGCTATGTGTGTGCATGCTTTCGTTTAATACGTTTAATTTGTCTATCTATAATAAAGATCTTATTTTATATGAGATATGTTGTAGGGCTTATAATTAGACGGTTTCTACATGTCAGCGTATTTATTATTGATACACACCAGACTATCATCTTCTAGAATGTCTGTGTTTGAAAGTCACATGTTAATAAATAATTTCATAATTATTTAGAATATAGAATAGATAATAAAGACAAAAATTAGACTTCTTATAATTTTTAGTGGCATGTTTTTTCATTAAGGTACAACCAGACTGATAATGATAGTGAGGATTAGGCAATATAAATATAAATTTATATTCAACATTCTAAAAAAAAATTTTTAATTTAATATTCTTTAAATCAAAATATTAACGATTTCGTATGCGATTTAAAATTATCTAATAAGCAAATAGAACTTTCCACTTTTAGATTAAAATAATTTTCATAATACCATGCGTGACAACAAATTATAATTGTTTTGTTCTTTATTATAGTTTCTGTGTTTTTAACATTTTTAGTGATATGGTAATGGACCACAAATATATTACCGACGAGCATCATTCTTCCGCACAACAAAAATTTGTAGAATTAAATGAATTCATAATTTCCTGTGAGAAATATCTTATGAATAATATACAGGCAGTAGAGCCAGCATTGTCGCACGGTTGAGGTGCGTGACTGATATGCGAACGGACCAAGGTTCATTCCTGTAGCACTCTGATACCTAGCGGGTGGCCTACTCAGTCACCGAAAATAATTGAGTACTTGTGTTTATTTTGAACAAAGTGTAATAATGGCAGTTATTTAAGACGCGGTGCTTTACACATCGCCCCGCATCAGAAATAGTGCGTAACGACGGAATAGTGAGTGAATAAATAAGAGCTTCAACCTTTTCAGTCCGCAGGATGTGCTGCCTGCGTTATTATCATATACAACTATTTGCAATCTCAGTAAAGGCTGATTCCTGCACAAATTGGCGTATACTGCAACTTGTTGCATTATCAATCTGTATACAAGTTACGGTATACGCCAATTACAATACGTAGTTTTTCCCTTATTATATAGTAAATATCGCGCGAAACTCATTTGTAAATATATCTAACGGTGTAATCGGCTTGGAATCCACTATAATTTAAGATAAAATAAAGCTCAAAAAGGGCCAACTTCCGTAACTCGACTGAGAACTCTTTTTAAAAAGAGGTCACGGAGTTTCATTAATGTAACTTCCCAATCAACCTCAGTTTGTGCAAATTAGTTTTTAAACATGTGCTAGTGAGCTTAATGGTAAATTTTTGTAAATGACTAACGAAACTTACACGCGAAGTATCCACAATAAACTTGCAATACGCCGTTAACGAATTTGTGTCCAGTTGGGCAAGTGTTGGCAAAGCGCAAAGCAAATAAAGTGATAATTGCACCTATCTTGTGGATTTTGAACGACCACAGATGGTAGACGTAGTGCTGCCGTATTTAGAGTAAATGGTCCTTTAAGAAATGCCTGTGTGCATAACCTAGCCACCTGCCTCATTATTATTCGTCATATAAATCATTTACATAAAATAACTGTATCAAGTACGTTAAGATACTAAACAGTTATCAAATTTTTTGGTATAAATAAATATTCTATGGTGCAATTCTTTTTTTAAAGGAAATCAGCAAATAATATCTATGATAGAGTCGTTCATGTATTAAGTGACTCATGTCCTTTCAATGAAAGCATTCGACTTTGCATAGACAAATTGAAGTACCGCAGAACAAGCAATTAAAGCGAACTACTCCATATACAGAAATTATGTAGTCCATCATATGATGATATCTACTGAAAAAGTAAAAACGTCATCTTATGGAAATCTAAGAAAATTCTATTATCTGACCTTAATAAAAAAAGCAATTACTGTTAAATATTATACAGAACAAATAAAAGATAGCGATCGCAAAAATATTTCTAGAAAGACCATCAACAACATGGTGCATTAAAATCTTGTCGCTGAGCAAAAATAAACTGAACTAAAATTTGAAATGTTTCCACGTCTATCCTACTCGCTCAAATTAAATTCCCTGAGATTAACATCTGTTTCCGAAACTGCAATTTCTGCTAGATAGAAAAAAAATTGAATAAAGCGAAAAGAATCTATAAATGGGTGTTTCGAGGGCTTGAAAGGAACTTACGTCCATGAAGAATGCAAATCTGGAGAAATTTTGGGACAAGTGCGCTGCACTTCAATTTCAAAAGATAAACCCAAAAATAAGATCCAGCCTGTTATCTTTAGAATTAAAATAAGTTACTTATCAAACAATCCTGTATATTTATTTCATTTAACTTCGCCTGCATGGAGAAATACACATGCACTTGTACCTTGCCTCTTATATTTTTAATAAGAAACAAATTACCCAATTACGTCATCTAATACGCTTGCAAGCTTAATTGATCACACAAATTAGATGAATAGTAATTTTTATACAGTAAGCATGTTTAATAAAGACAGACGTACGAAAATCAAAAGCACTTACTCTTTTTTGTATTTTTTCGCTCATGACACTTTTAATCGAATTAAAAATTGCCTCGAACACAAGCGGGGCATTAATAAAATATATTCCTTTGATTCTAGCTGGATACGCGTCTTGCATGCAGCTAAATCCCTTACTTATGAAGCTAGGAGTGTACTGCATCAAATATCCCATGGGAAATTCTTTAAAATCCACTATGGTATAAACACCAGACACAATAAAATTGTCATCTTCTCTTAACATTATATCAAAAAGCATGAAAAATACTTTAGCAAGGTTTGCAAGAGGTATGGTATCGGGATTAGCTTCGGAATATCGTATAATTATTACTCTAGGCCCAGCAGGGCCGATAGGTTTCGGTAAAGGCAGCAGAACACTAAAAACAACTATTTAAAAATTGTTTTTGAATTCTTTCATTCCTTACCCAGCTTGCAGTGCTGTTTGAAGTTCTGGTAACAAGGGATCCCTGTTTCTAAGAATCTCTGGTAATAATGTCCGCATAGTGTAGAAGCAGTCCAGTTTTTGCTTAGTTTTTTGAAGACTGAACTTACACCCTCTTAAGAAACTTATTATCCATTGGTCATCTACAAATTTATATTCTGGCATCACAAATGTGATTTATTAACAATTTTTTAAAATATTTTTTTGCTAAGTTTGAACACTACTATAAAACCAATATACTGTTTATTCTCTTTTTGAAAGTAAGCCTATTCTTAAATAAACTCATTATGATGTAAATATCAGGAATAAATGTAGTATTAATGAATTTTTTTCATAGTAAATGGTTTTTAACAGATATATGACAAATATTTATAAATTTTTAAAGAGTTTGGCAAAAAGAAAAATAGGAACGTTTAATAAACGCCCATTTCATAATTACAATGACGTCCCGAAACCAATCTTTTTCCGAACAGTAGAGACGAGTTTGCGAAATTCAAAATTGAATTAGTAGTTCGAGTGGCAAAAATCAATATAAAAATTACTTGGAAATACTTTAAGTCGGTTAGTCTTATAGGTGTACAAAAATGTGGGTATTTAACTTAACTATTCAAATGATTTAAATTACGTTTTCAAATTGTCACTTATGGAAATGACAGTTTTAACTCACCTAAAGCTTCAGGAATTGGGTTTTTGCAGAAAAATATTTACATTTAGCAAATAAATTGGATTTGCTCACCAAATGTCGATTTGGCAGGTAACTAACATTTATATATTGCTTGTATGCCAGTCCTTCAAGGAGAGAGAAAAAGGGCAGAATTTAAAACACCGTGATTTTAGGGTTTCAACCATGCTGTAATATATTGTTCTTTATAACAATAAATTTTCAATTTTTTAAAAGAATTTTAATTCGGTACTAGGTAAATTCAAAGATCTGTATGATATCGATTAGAGCCATAGATTCACATTTCATTTCTATTTATGTTTTTTTTTTGAAGATATCTGGTTTACTAGAATAAATTTGTAAAAAAATATTAACAACTACAACACGATGTTTTTCTTCTACTTTGGTAACAGTAGTCACGCAAGGAATGTTGTCCCAACACATATTATGTCAAGATCTTCTGCCAAAATTGGGCACGTTTAGTTTTTGAAACCTATAGCTCTTTTTGTACTTCTAGAAGTACCACTACCAATTCTTAATAATTGTCTGTACACGTTAACATTTTCTGGTGTCATGCTTGTCTTTTTAAAACTCCAAAAGAGAATGGTTAACTTTCAATATATTTTTGGCCATCTCTGAATCATATGTACTATCCAGATAATTTCTACCAACAAACGTTTTAGCTATGAACAAAATTTGATGCATACTGCATCTGCTCACTTATCGGCGTCCAATTTTCATCGGACGCAACCAGAAGTTTTCCTTATTGACGCATGCGCAGCGCAGTTTACTTTCATGGACTGCCAAGTTAAACTCTGCCCGATCAAACTATTTTCCCTGTATTAACATTGAGTGAATATTTTCGAGGCAGATCTTGTATCTTTACCACATGTGCCTTATATGCACCATAGCAAAATATGGTATTAATTTAAATTGTTGTATTACGTTGTAAATTTTTTAAAAAGTGACTTATTTCTAGTATAGTGCTATGTGGCAATATAAACATTTAAAAAATAATGCCTTGGAAACCGAATAATAAGCTTTTCCCTAAACAGCACTTTAAATTTTGGCGTCCCTATTTATATGCACTGGTTGTAAGTTGCTACCTCATTGTTTAACTGAAAATCAGCTAGCAAATTTTTAATTCTTTTTTAAATTCTTATTTTATAAGCTCATATAATCCTAATTTATTAAGACTTTCAATTCCTAACTTCAAGCTTCAGATACCTAGGTATAAGTATTTCAATGGAGAGAATGTGTTCTGATATAATTTCTATCATATACTAATAGATATTAAATACCAATCTGTTAAAATTGATTTATCTCACTATTACTAGCAACTTTTCTTGCAAATGATTTGTGGTCTAATGCAGTATTTTACCACTTTTTTTTATTTATTTAATTAGCAATCAAAATACAAGGTATTCTATAAGCTAATTTGTTAACCTACAATCTAAATTTAGGATTTAGATCGATTAATAACATGATGAGATCTCATCCAGCGATGAGCTCTCTAAGTCTATTTATAGGTCAGCTGGCCACTGTCTTTTTAGTCTTCTTATTGCTGTGTCTTCTAGTAAGGGCTGTATTAAAGGATTTGTGTGAGCTTCCAATTTTTGGTGGTGGGTGATGCTTCTCTCATGGATAACTTCTTTTATAGTTGGTATCTTCAAATCTTTGTGGATCATTTCATTTGCAATATACCATGGGGCATTAACTATCGTTCTTAGTATTTTGGACTGGCACCTTTGGATTATTTCGATATTGGACTTGCTGGCGCAGCCCCATAGTTCTATTCCATACGTCCATATGGATTTGATTACTGATTTGTACAACAATAGTTTGTTTTCTATAGATAGCGGAGACTTTTCTACCGATCAACCAATATAGCTCTCTGTTTTAGGTCCATTTGCTTTCTTTTTGCAGATGTGTTCTCTCCAGTTTAATTTGGAATCTAAGTGTATTCCCAGGTATTTTACTGTCACAGTTTGTGATATTACTATGTTATTTAGGTATATGGGTGGACACGGATCTTTTCTCAGGGTAAATGTGGCATGAGTAGATTTTGTCTCGTTTACTTTTACATTCCACTTTTGAAGCCAGTGTTCTAGAACATGTAGATAATCTTGTATTAGAGTGTGTGCTTGGAGGACTACATTGTGGCTAGCCAGTATGACAGTGTCGTCAGCAAATGTGCCCATTGTGATGTTTGGTGAAACTGGAAGATCTGATGTAAATAAGAGATAAAGTAGTGGGCCCAGGACACTGCCCTGTGGTACCCCAGAGTTGATTGAGAGTATAGTTGAGACTTCCTGTCTTACTTTTGTTCTGAAGTGTCTATCACTTAGGTATGTTTTAAGTAGTTTGTAAAACGCTGGTATGAGTTTTTTAATTTTAAACAGTAATCCTGGGTGCCAGACCCTGTCGAAAGCCTGGCTTACGTCTAGGAATACAGATACGCAGTATTCTTTGTTGTTTAAACTGGCGAGGATAGTTTGCGATATGCGATGACACTGTTGGGTGGTCGAGTGAGCCTGTCGAAATCCAAATTGATAATCGGGTATCCAGTCAGTATTGATTCTTTTAAGAACTAGTTTTTCAAGCAATTTTGAAACAGCTGGTAATAAGCTGATAGGTCGATATGATTTTGCACTATTTGGGTCTTTTCCAGGCTTAAGGATTAAAATTATCTCGGCAGTTTTTAATTTTTGAGGCCAATATTGGATTCGGAGGATTGCATTAAAGATATACGTCAGTAATACCATGCCTTTTTGGCAGTTCTTTAAGCATTTTGCTGTTATAAGGTCCATGCCCGGGGCTTTTTGCATTCAGGCGTTTTATTTCCTCCTTTATTTCTTTAGGTGTGACGGGTTTAATTGGTTGCGTTGCTAAAACGGGAGATTCTAATATTTCCATTATTTCCTCGTCCGGGTCATTTTCGTGCGGCTGAAAACATCGGCAAGGTGTTTCGCAAATACTTCTGCTTTCTCCTTATCACTTTTGCCCACTGTTCTTGTGATGGTTGTTCCATTCTTAAAGGGAAGAGTTATTATTGGTTTGCTTTTAGCTTTGATCGGTTTCAAATAGAATTGTCATAACGGTTAAGGTTAGATAAATGATCTTTGAGTGACTCTTCTCTCAGAGATTTTAATTTAGATTTCAGCTTATTACTAAGTCTGTTCAATATTTTCTTGTCTGCTGGGTGTGTGTTCGTTGCCATTTGGCTCGTGCTTTTCTTTTTCAGCTACCAGTTTTTAATTTCGAGAGGAATATTCGTGATGTCTTTTTGTATGTTACTATTGGAGTAGCTTGTTGGGCTGCTTCTTGAAGGGTATTTATAAGACTATTTGTAGCTTCCTCAATTTCATTTGAGTTTTTAAGCCTTAGATTTAAATTTATTGTATCTGACAAATTGCGCCTATATTCGTCCCAGTCAGTTTTCGAATTATGTAGTCTAGGTACAGGTTGAATATGGGTATGTGCTGTAGGTGGCTATTACCGGTGAATGATCTGAGGACAAGTCGTAGCTAGGTGTAATGTCCATATAGGTTGGCGAAATATTGTTTGTGACAAAAAAGTCTAGTAAATCCGGTAACTTATCTCCGTCTGTCGGCCAATATGTTGGAGTTCCCGTAGATAAGTATGTATATCTTTTGTCTTGAATGAGTTTGAATAGCTCCCTTCCTTTTGTGGTGGTTAGTCGGGATCCCCATGCCGTGTTTACTATTGTAATCTCCTCCTGCCAGAAATTTGGTGCCTAAAGTGCTGAAGTAGGATTCAAAGTGGTGTTTTTTTATATTATGTTTTGGTGGACAGTCGACTGCACTAACTGCTATTTCACATGGGGAAATGTGGACACGAATTGAGGTAGCTTGGAGATAGTCTTCAGCAAACTTTGGTAGTTCATAGTGACTTATTGTTTGTTTTATTATTATAGCTGTGCCTGCATGTGCAGTGCCATCCGGGTAATTAGTGTGATATACATTATACTTCGGTATTTTGAAATATGTCTTTTCAGTGAAATGAGTTTCACTGATCAGGAGGATATCTATTAAGTTTTGTTTTAAAAATAACTGAATTTCATCTTTGTGTTGAGCAAGGCCATTGGCATTCCATAAAGCTATTCTAAGAGCCATTGTTTTGTTTATTGATTAGCATTGTTAACATATTGAGCACCATACTATTCTGCTGTATCAGTTGGTTGAACATTATTTTAAATTCTTCTAAAAATTTATTTAGTGACATGGTCGATTCAGCGCCTTGAGTTGTATTCTGGGGTTTAGTTACACGACTATAGCTTCTAGTTTGGGGTCTTGTCGATAGCGGTTGCGGTTGACTTTGTTGTGTTATGTTATTTTGATGTGTTAGGTTGTTTTGATGATTAGGATGGTAATTGTTTGTTTTAGCTTTATAATTTTTTTGGTAATACTCACATCCCCGGTAGTTAGCTGGATGTCCACCTCCACATAGGCCACATATAGCTGGCGTATTTTTACTTTTCTTACAACTTGATGTAATGTGTTGGCCACCGCACTTAACGCACAGGTAGGGTCTATTGCAATAGGCTTTAGTGTGGCCGTATAATTGGCATCTGGTACATTGCACTAAATTGTTGTCTTTTCTCTGTACGACCTTTCTTCATTCGGTTGGTAGGTGTGATGAATTATATTATTATCTTTCATGTATTTTGCTAATTTTCTAAATGTGTCTGGGCTTTGACAGGTTAACTTCACAGTATTGTTTGCCAAGCTCCTAGTTTGTATTGTTCTAATTCAACTATTTCTGCTAGTTTATTAATCATTTGTGGTAAATTTGCAACTCCGTACACAAATATGGGAGGGGGTTTAGGTGTGCCCTTGCTTGCATTGTTATCTATCTGGCTATTTGCAAGTGCATTGAATGTGTTATTTAGTGGTATCGCTTCTTCTTCATGATTTATGGATTTCCTTTTCTTCCTTCTCTTAGTACCTTTTATTACTTGCAACGGGTTCTCTTTAGTAGAGTAGGTGTTATTTTCTTCATCACTAGTTGAAGTCATTCTTGTGTATTCAGGGGTGCTATTTTGTCTATTTACATGATACATTGGATTTTCTTGCATTATAAATTGTTCTTGATTGGGCGGAAAAGAGTACTGGCTCGTAGGTTGTGAATGATATATTTGTTGTTGTAGTGGTTGAGAGGAATAGTGAAATTGTGATGGCATATTAGTATTGAACATTGTTTGACTCTGTGTATTATTTGATGGTTGTAATACATACGATTGACCCTGTATGTTGTTTTGTGTCATTGGATTTTGGACGAGTCCCATACCTGGGCCGTTTCCTGCTGGTAACATTTTAAAGTTCGGTTAAACCGCACTGTTATTGAGTAACAATATTTATTTGCGTATTTATTTACGTGGAAATTTATTTATGTTTAAAATAAACTTTAATTGTACTTAAGATTAACTTTATCACTGCCCGCACGAGGCGGGAGGTCACCGAGCGCGCACTTACCTTTCGAGTTTCAGAACACACGTCTTTACGCTTCGATTTCAAATGCGAACTCTTTTACCACATATAAATTTAATTCCTTTCACAAGGCCTTTAAATTTGGGATACTAACATTTTTATCTCTATTATGTTTTTAAATATAATATTTCTACCATATACCTGGAAATTAAATTGTATTGAAAGCTGTAGTTATTTTATAAATCTTCTTTCCTAATCGCACTATCGAAATCTTAGATGATTCCAATTATTTTATAGTTTTTCTTTTAATTTAATTATTTGCCTTAAGTGTTTATCAAATTAGTCTTGTGTATAGTAAAATGTGTATTAACAATAGTATCAACTTTAACAAGTAAAATATTAAAGTCATTGTTAATAATTATTGCTTCTTCTCCTTCATCTGCTTTAATTTGGCCTATATTACTATAATGTTAAAAACGTATACGACACAGGATACTTTCTTAAAAACTGGTTAAGGTCCACATTTATTTCTCTACCGAAAAAGAAAAATGCACAGAAATTCAATAACCATAGACTAATAAGCTTAATGAACCATACCTTCAAAATATTTTTAAAAATATTAGATAACAAAGTTTACTCTAAATGCGAGAGTAATATAAGCCCCAATCGGTTTAGCTTTAGGCTGGGACATAGACATGTTTCTTTGTTTTATAGACTACGAAAAAGCGTTTGATCGCGTTGAACATAAGAAGCTCTTGAACATTTTGAGAAACACGGTCGTAGACGAGAAACACATTTGATGTATAGAAAACTTGTACTGGGATATATAACAACACAAAATATTAACACATATGACATCCATATTATTCCGCTATTATTTCTTCTCTACTCAGAAACCATATTTGACGAAGCCCTTAAAAACAACAGATAGGTATAAAAATGAATGGGGTGCCAATGTCGAACCTTAGATAAACAGACAATACATTACTGATTCCAAACAATATCGAAGAATTACAGCAGATATGTATATAATTGAATGAGGGCAGTAAAAGACACGAATTAGACATAAATGCAAAAAGACCAAGTTTATGATTGTCAGCAGGAAGAATAGAATCACGAACTAGGAAATAGGAAATCAACAAATTGAAAGAGTAACCCAATATAAATATTTGGAATTACAGCTAAATGCGGACTGAAGCCCCAAAAAAGAAATTAAAAACAGAATTGAAATAACACGCGCAACGTTTATGAAGTGTGAAAAAGTTTTGAGAAACAGGGATATCCGTCTAATACTTCGCCTGCGTTATACAAAATGCTACGTATGATCTGTACTACTATATGGACTGGAGTCGTGGACCATGAAAATGAGCACAATCAATAAAACCGAAGCTTTTAAGTTCAGGACTTACAGACGCCTGTTAAGAGTGTTCTAGGCTGAAAAATGACCAACGAGGAAGTGCTAAGAAGAATGCATAAAGACCGAGAATTGTTCACTACAATTAAACAAAGGAAAACTGCTTACCTGGGACATACCGTTAGAAATGAAAAGTATCGGATGCTGCAATTAATTTTAAAAAGCAAAATAGACGGAAAAAGGGAAATAGGAAAGAAACAACTGTCTTAGGCAAGAAATATAAAACAATGGACTGAACTCAGAATAATAGGAGAACTAGTGAACGTGGCAAGAGATAAAGAAAAATTTAGCAATGTGCTCGTCTACATTCAATAGTGTGGATAGGTATTCGAAGAGGAAACATCACTAAAGATCTGTCAAAATTTGAAAACCATAACTTATTATAGACTAAATTGTTATCGAAACAAATTTTATAATGTAACAATTTTTTATTATCCTGTCCCAAAATTCTGTAGCCATTTTATTTTTACAATTTTTCCGCTAAATGTCTGATTTTACGCATCCCTATACCAATACTTTTTAACCATCTGCTAGTATTAATATAGATGGTACGGAACAAGAAGAAATAATTTACGCCTTTTTGAAGGCAGATGTCCCGATAGCCAACATATTTGATAGGTATTATCCTATTTGTTTCTCACAAATATCACTGTATCTCTGTTCATCTCGGGCTACGTTAAATAATTTCTCTACTCCTAAGCCAATACAATTTCTTAAATTCCTAAATCAAAACATGTTTTGTCGACCTATTCGACGTATTCGGGTCTATGGCATTTTATACTTGCTAATAGCTGTCGTTCTCTTTCCATTCTTCTCAACACTTCATCATTCGTAATCCCAGCTATCCATGGGATGTGAAGCATTTGACGATTCATCCAAATTTCAAATGACTTCAACCTGTTTATTATTTTCACTTTTAGGGCCATTCCCTACCTAATGTCTATGTCAAGTTGTCTGTTGTATAGTAACTGTTTCATTGTAGTGAAGACATCTCGGGCTATCTCTATTCTGATTTTAATTACTTGACCTGGATCTCGGGTGTTGTTTACTTGACATTCGAAGTAATTATAGGCACTAACCTGTTCAATTTGTTTACCATCTAAAATAAATAATTCGTTGTTTATGGGAGTTTTATTAACAATAAACTATTTTAGGTTTCATTTGTTAATTTTCAGGCCTACATTAACGTATTCGTCGTTTATCTTCCCTTCAACGTTATTTGTGAGAATTGCCATGCGGTCAGCATATCGAACATAGTTAAGGTATTCTCCGTTAATTTTTATCCCTTTTGGTTTATTGGTTAAGGCTTCTGCAACAGCAATCTCTGAATAAATATTAAAAAATGTTGGCGAACGTATGCGCCCCTTTCTAACACCTTTATTAACGTTCAGTTTGTTGGTCTTGAAGTTATATATGTTTATGATAACAGTCTGATTCTAGTAAAGTTCCTTTATGATAGTCCGATTTTTATATTCTATATTTATACTTTCTAGAGTGCTATCTGTTTAAAAGTATCGAATGTCTTTTCGACATCGAAAAAACAAATATATACTAGTTTTTAATGATCTAGGCATTTTGAAAATTCTTATAGTCATTCTGTGGTAATCTAATACTTGATATAACTTTTTTAAACACCTTCTCAACTTTCGTAACCAAGTTAATGATTGTTAAATTCTAATAAAAGTTATAACTAGATCTTTAGAATTAAAACATGCTCCCTCTTCTTAAAATTATTTTTGTCTAGTGAAATGAGTGTAGTTAGTAGTAATTACATTTGAACCTAACATAAACTTCACTAATAAGAGCAGTAAAAAAGAATTAGAAACAATATTACCTATTCTAGCGTTGAGGTGACCCTGTTTATTAAGCCAGTCTCGAATGCTGGTTAAATCGTCCTCTATTCGACTTGAAACCTCGTTTAATTCCTTTGCGGCTACTTCCTGTAACTCTGCACTAAGAGGACGAATCATCTTGATTACTCTTCAGAGATCTACTATACAATAAAACGGTGGAAGTTATTTTATGATAGTTTATGTTGTGTTTATGAGATTATAAACAATTAAAATGTAATTATAAAAATTATGTACTTCGCAAGCAACACGCTTGATTCTGACAATAAACATAAATTCTGATAAAAACTAGTTTCTTCTATTAATACCACTCCGGCAAACTATCAAGAATACAATTATTTGGATTTGGATAGATTTATATAATGTTTCATGTCTTTTTTCCTAGTTTACCATTCCACTTGAACCCGTTTTTTTTTCAACGCAGTTTAGTAGGTACATCTTCAATTTCAAACATATATTGTCTTTCTGTACGTCATTATCATTAGCAGATTGTTTTTCATTATTTTGTGCTGATATTTCTTGTTCTATATTTTCACATTCTAGCAAATTACTGCTTATTCCAGCTGTATTACTTCAACATTTTGCTTTTGATTTTTGTTGAAGACAGGATAAGGGCAAATTACAATCTTCTTCGTAGTCAGAATCGCTTTCAAAATCATTTCTAAAGTCTTCTGAAATAACTGATTTATCTTCTGCTTCTAAATCAGACAAATTTTCAGTGATCTCAATTTCTTTTTGAGTAAGTGGTCTAGAAGAGCTATATGCCATGCTAAATGCTAAAAAAACCTTAACTATATAAAATATAATATAATAATAAAGAAATATAACCCCACCTGATTACATAAAAATTATGAACTTGTCACACTACCCAGAGGTACACTTGTACACCGGACCCCTCCCAGCGCACGAAAGTATAGCTAGAAATAATAAAAAAATACTGAGCGATAGATTTTAATTTGCGCCATACGCCTATGCTAATTTTAGAATTTGATACCACTCGGAAACATGCGAAAAAAATGTTTATAATGCGCGCTCAAGAAATCCTTGTTATTTCCTCGTAAAGGCCTTTTTTTGATTTTCCGAAGTGACCAATAATTTGCGCCGTTGCTAATTGAATTTGCGCCGTAACAAAAACGCGGATTATACGTTGCGATTATTAAAAAATCAATGCAATTCCATTTTTGCAACGAATTTGCGTGTAGCGCATGCGCGCGAGTGCAATTACTATACCGAAGTTAAGCCACCTACGGTCGAGCGGTGCTGTTGTTATTTTTTAATAATCGCAACGTATAATCCGCGTTTATGTTACGGCGCAAATTCAATTAGCAACGGAGCAAATTCAATTAGCAACGGCGCAAATTATTGGTCACCTCGGAAAATAAAAAAAGGCCTCTACGAGGAAATAACAAGGATTTCTTGAACGACCATAATAAACATTTTTTCGCATGTTTCCGAGTGGTAGCAAATTCTAAAATTAGCATAGGTGTATGACGCAAATTAAAATCTATGGCTCAGTATTTTTTTTATTTCTAGCTATACTTTCGTGCGCTGGGAAAGGTTCGGTATTGGCAGCCGCCACAATTTTGTGCTGCTATCTGTCGAAAAATAACAGAAGTTTCGAGCAAGACTGGGGTACACCTGTACTCCGAGTAGTGTTCTAGGGTTAAAATGTTCTTTTGAATGAACTATTAATTGTAACCATTAGATGGTTGCTCGCCAAGTTACAAGGTTTTAGCCTTGTACATATGTAACAACCACATGCCAAATAGTTCTTACAAAAAATGCATTGTGTGCAACGATTTTCCGTCTGGACCAGAACACATTTTTGTTGTACTTGAAACGCTCTTTTAAACGAGCTATCAGTTGTAACCATTGTATGTGTGGTTGCCAAGTTACAGCGGAAATCCATACCCATCAAAGTTTGAATAACGTCCTTTAGCACCTAAAAAGAGAAAATAACAGACTATGCACTGGCAAATAGTTCTATCCAGTTTTCTATCATCTCAGTTGTACATAATAAATAGTCTTTTTTATATTTTTGTAGTGTATTGTGTTTTATAGGGTTTTTAATAGTATTTGGATCTACATGGGTTCCGTAATTAAGTTGTTGGGTCATATGTACCATATACTCTATTGGAATTTCTTTAAAATTTCCATTTGTGATAACATAAATGACATAAATATATTGATTTGAAAGAAAAAATAATAATTTATCTTTGTGTTGTGTCAGCCTATTCGTCTGTTCTTAGATGTTGATTAAGCATTATTTTAAATATATTCTATTAAAAATGTATTACTGTTTTTTGTTCATTCATATCATTTAAATGATAAGCTCTTCGTGAAGTAGTTACTCCATTTCTGAGTAGGAGGTATATTTATTGTAATACCTTTTTATAAGAAGAACGATATATGTAATTAGTTAGCAGTTCCTACTGTAATTAACCAAACTTACGTAAGGGAAAGTTTCATTTTGACCGCCGAATGAACTAGTCTCGTGATAATTTTATTATTTTCAGCTGGTTTGAGTTCTATGAAGAAGGTGGGTATTTTTTACTGTTTGACATTTTAAATGTTGGTAACAACATGCTTTTGCGTCTTGAGTTCTTCCTTTAATTTGTGTATATTAGTAATCGATATAATAATTACTGATTTAAACGTTTATCCTCATTTTCTTTGATAGGTGCAAATTAGGCTTAAATTATACTTGTAACTGCGTATTTGCCCGAGATTTTAAATGGGATTTTTACTTTGTTGTAATTACTTTGTAATATTTTTATTGTGTTTATTTATAACTGTTGTTACTTACTTACTTACTTACTTACTTACTCTTTAGCCCTAACGGTCCTAGGACCATGGCCTCTCTTCCGAGTTTCCCAACTTTTGATACCTAGACATACTAGTTAGACCTGCGCCTATAACTGTTGTTACGAATGAATAAATCATGCTTATGAAGGTTTAAGATCCGGCTTTGAAAGATCTTGAATTTTCTCTGTACAGTCACTTAAGTAAGAGCATGTTTGGCGTTGTTAGCACTTGGTAAAAGGTATTGCTCTAACTATTTCGTGAGTCGATAGAGAGAACCTTTGTTCTCGATGCTTTATCACAAAATACTTAGTTGGTATTGAATTCTTGCTAGAGAAACGCGTAAAGCACCATGAGTGCCGCGTACGCGTCGCGCTACGAGATTGTGTTTTTCTGTACCCATCAAAAAGTTCCGAAAATGTCTCATGCAACGGCTGCTACGTATATTAAAAGGTCGAAAACATTTGTCAGCAAGTTGGGTGCAGCGATATAAGAAAACTGAAACAGTCGATGACTTGCTAGAACGTAGCTTGATAGGCAAAGTATCCTCTAAAGTCGAAATTCAGATCTTAACATTACGTCAAGAAGTAGCAAAATTGAAACAGGAAGCTGTAGATATGTCCTACGTACTTATTCGAACCCGTCTCCGTAGTTCAGTGAAGAAACGTTTGTTAGCTAAAAATCATCTGACGAAGCGACTCGCTTAGACAAAGGACAATAGTCCGAGATTGAAGCAATGGAATTTTTACGAACAAAGCTTATGTTTGAGGATATGTTATCGTCTCACAAACCTGGTCAACCTCGACTAACAGGTTGGTAGAGCCTCCTTAAGGCTGCTTCTCAAAACTGGGATTCAGAACGTTGCATCTGTTTACGTACAACCTAAATGCTCCAAAAATTCATCAAGACCGTCGTAGTCGCCCAATATTAATCCGATTAAAAATATGTGAGCATACATCAAGCATCGTGAAAGAGAAGTATTCATTTTGAATTAAGACGAGAAATTCGTTGCATTTGGAGGTCCTTGCCGAATGAATACGCCAACATGTTTAGTCGAAAACATACCTCAAAAATGCCAGGTAACTATCGACCCCCGTTCTGATAGAGTACAATGTACCCATATATTTAAAAATGTTTTACTCTACAATAACTCGAACAAGCTTTTACTTAACTGACTGTATTTGTATTGTTACTCTTTAGCAACTAAAAACAATTTGTATGATTTGACCAATATCTTGCTATTATTGTGCACAAATTGTTTACTGATTGTTGTTAATTTTGATAAATTGCTAGTATAGATTACGATTAATAATGTTAATCAGTTTGTAAGCCTGCTGATTTTTATTTAGTGTCGTGGCTAGTAAATAATAATAAATTATAATGATGTTTAAATAAAACTGTATGTTAGCATAAATTAATTAATGTAAATATATTTTAATTCTGGAGTTACATTTTATCTTATGACTTAATTGTAATACACCTGCTGCCCACTTGTCTTGACTACCCGCAATTGGTTAGTATGAACTAGCACTTAAAAAGTGGTACTGGATAAAAGATAAAAATCGTTACACACATGATTAATAACAATCATAAATCATAGATTCACCATAGAAACTCCGCAACTTTTAAAAATCTAAGTTTAAATTGTCACAAAAATAGTTTTGTTTCTCTAGTAAGTTTAGCTGTGTGGTCGCTTTAAAACTATTAGAAAATCAAGTAAATTACTTAACGTAATTATAACTGAAAACAAAGTATGCCTTTTGAATGCAACTCTAGTGTTTTTAAACTAAATCAAAAATCTCAAATAACTTTTCTTAACGAATATTACATCAAACAGCTATATTACGCCAAAAATTTGTTATAAAAAGATAAAAGTATGTGAGATATTTACCAGCAATGTTACTATCATATACAACATCATTACATCAAACATAAAGCTGTTCAGGTGATCTGCTCTTTACAATATAAATTTTCTTCGGAAATATAAAAATTAAACTAGTTACTCAGAGCTATTTAAAAGTTCTCGAGCAATGCTAATGTTATTGTTTAATAACAGGGTTTAAAAGCTGATATTATAATAAGTAATATTGATTGTATGTATGCATAAAACTTATTTGTAAAAATTAGTTTTTCCTATATTATAACCTTTGCCCGCCAATAAAAGGCTTGCTTTATAAATTCCCCATTACAACCATTTAAACTGTTTTTTAAATTAATGAAATAAACAAATAAGGAATAACCAATAGCATTCCAAAATTTTAAATAATAAATCGTATTAAACATTTGCAAATTTCTAGTCAATGTTTAATTTTCGGAACGATCCTTCCATACCAAAAATCTCAGACGTAGTTTGAGGTGTTCCAACTCTTAATGATTCATTTGAGCGATATTTGTTATCCTCTAAAAACCATTCCCGATTACTTTCCACCTTTGCCTTCCACTCATCTGCAAGATTAAATATAAATAAAACGTTTCATTGTGTGATATAATTTACCTCTTAATATATTGAAATCTCCTTGATTAGTGTCATAATGATCCGGCAAAACTTCTTTTGGAATATCGGAATATATTTTGTAAAAATTGTCCTTGCTGAAAAGCTTTACCTAAAATAGAAAAAAGTAATGTTTTAATTTAATTACTATTTTTTGCAGATAATTATTTTTTTTAATGTTGTTTATAGTAATTGCATTATTTTTTGCAAAAAATGTATACCCGGTTCTAATACTTTTATTTTTTATTATTATTATGGTCCTTAACAAGTTACTTTTTAGTGCTGTAGGGTTGTAAAGCTACTTCAATCTAAGATATATATCGTCTCTAGAAATCTAGTCATCGACGGTCCCTATATGATACATGGTGACTCTAGTATTTAGCCCTTTCGTAGTAAGTGGTCGCTCCTTACATTTTATTTAAATAATTCCTAGAAATTGTCTATTTTTTAAAAAGAGAAGAACATGATCTAAGAGGTGGCTTTATCCTAGTTCTTGGTCATAAAAAACTTAAATAAAAATTTTAATAAAAATATTTTATCTTGATCATGTGTAAGGAAGATTAAAGAGAGTTTATTAGTTAAAACTTTTTGCTGTTCAGTTTGCAAGACATTAAAAAAAATTCATTAGTGACACAATCTCATATAGAAATATTAACATGTTCAAAAATGTTATTCTATGTCGTAATTTTTAAATTGTGATATAAAGGAAATTAAAGAAGTGTTAAAAGGACAAAGTATCATTGAAGTTTATCAATATAAAGTCTAAAGTCAATAATAAACTTTGAAATAGAAAGATACATATTAATAATTAATATTGCATTTTATTCACTAAAACTCAAATTGTATATTCCATTTCCTATCAGTTCTTTTAGACATAAGTTATTTAAGGCAAAATAAACAGACTTCTAAGTGTGTCTATATCTAAACAGTTAAAAACCATGCCAATTAAATTCAGTTTGTTTTAACTATAAAGGTAACTATTTAACTAACTCCAAAACTGCCCTATTTAGAAAACAAGTGTCAGCAAAAACATCACTTACCCTAAAAGTATAACTAAAATATTTGTACACAGACGAAGTAACGTATTCTAAAATAACTGAAAATAGCACGGCAACTCTTGACATCAATTGGTGGAGACTTTAATCCAGAACTAACCAACGCAAAATGCCGTTTTTTAAATCGAAGAAATTTTAAATATCCTTTTACGCCTCAAACAAGTTCCTTTTACAGACAATGCAGAAATGTCAGGAAAGAGGAACATAGAAGCAAACATTTAGTCTAAGCCTTGGGCTAAAAGTAAACCCAGGAAACCAGTAAGTTGGCTTTATCGATTTTTTGTCTCTTTATGTTTTCTCTATGCTTTAATGAAATATTTATGCTTGTTTTTCATTAATGAGAACTATTTATTGTTGGTATAATCCAACATGCACCTATCTTAAAAAAACATGTTTACATGATAAAAGTCACAGTATAAGAAACTATTCGATACTTGAAAGAGATGTTAAACGGAGGCAGAATATCACCATCATTATGAGAGACAATTCAAAATTTAAAACAAATTTAATTTACATCCATCTTCTAGTAATGTCTGTAAGTAGTTATTATCTAATACAGGAATAATTTGCAATACTTGCTTGTCAGATGAATTGGAGTATTCACGATAAACGATATAGTTACCACAACCATTTATGCAGATTGAAAACTTCAATGCTCATAATGGACTATGGGATTCAAAATATTGCAACAAGGAAATATCGTTAAAGAAATATTTATATTTCTTGACCTGGTATTTATAACTGATAGCTCTCCCACATACTCCCACACACGCTTTAAAACCTTTTCGCGCAAGGATTTAACACGAATAACAAATAATTACACAGAGAAGAGTCCTTATAGTTATAATATATAAAAATAACTTCCCATAACGACCACTACTTACAAAACACAAAAAAAAACATTTTTGCAAGAAAAAATGATTTTTTCATAACGATACCTGGTCAGAATATGATAGAACTATAAAAGAAGCAAATCCATTCAATAACGTAGGAAAAGTATAAATAATTTAACATACAATATATTACATGCTGCCAAAGAATTAATTCACAAAACTATAGGTGGAGCACATATGTTGAGAATGTTTTGGTGGAATCTAAAAGTCAAGACATTAAGAACAAAAAGACAGTCCTTAATAGATCTGAACGGCATCTAATCTGAAATAACTTTATATGATTTAATGTAACAAGAATACAGGTATGCAGAAAAATATTAGACAAGGAAACATTCCGGAATACGTAAGTATATGTTTATTATTTTGTCTGACAGTAACCTTCGGCAGTGTTGAAAAAGAGCTAGACGAATAACAGAAAAAGACGACAACCTGGTAACATATTTAAGAAGTGCGTTAAAGAATACACAACAGCAGATATAAATAAAACAATCTTTAAATTTGAAGACATTAGATTAAAACGTTTTGTTTTACAATAGTCGAAATATAAAAAGCAGTTAAAATGCCACCTCACGGATTTATTACTTACTTTTAATACATCAATAAACTACTTATCTTTTCAAAAAAACAAAACAACCGATAGTAGCACTACCCCCCATCAAAATACCCGACAATATCTAGGCCAGAACTGATAAAGAGAAGACAGATACATTCGGAGCATATCTAGTATATGTATTTACGACTCCCCCCCCCCCCCAAGGGAATCACAACAGCAATGAAATCGACTCCTTCCTGGACGCCCCCTGCCAGCTTCATTTACCCATCGCACCATTCTCTCCAGCTGAAGTCCGTCATGAACTCCTACACTTAATAAACGAAAAGCTCCCGGATACGACCTTATAGTAGGAGAACTATTACACCACCTCCCATGCAAGGCAATAGTATCACCACCATCTATAATAGTATACTGCGCTTAACCTACTTTCCGATGCAATGGAAGTTCGCTTAAATCATAAGACTGCTAAGCCTGGAAAACCATCTCACTAATCCTCTTTCTATCAACCAATAAGTCTCCTTCCTCTCCTATCCAAGACATTTGAAAGACTGCTACTTAAACGAATCAAAGATACAGTTGACCTTGACCATATCATACCTTCCTATCAATTCGGTTTCCGCGAGCACCACTTGACGATACATCAAAATAAAAAATAATACTTGTGTATTATATGTGTATATTGTGATCACATTAATCTATAATAATTACTTAAAGCCTTATTTTGCAAATAAGGTAATGGTCTTTGTCGTCGAAAAAAATAAAAGGAGTAAACGAAAGTCTGGTCCAATTCCGTGTACAAACTCCTTTGCATATCTGGACCTCGTAATAGAACAACATCAGTAAATGCTAAATCTCAGAATCTCAAAGGAAAATTAGCCATTTATGCACTTTCAAAAGTCGTAAATACTGCAGATGCAGCAAATGAGGGTTTTAGGTACTACTCTAAAGCTATTTTTTTTATATTTCTGCTAGATGAATGGATATCCAACACAATAGATCCAATTGTATAATACAAAGTATACGATAAGAAACAGAATAATTATTGCAGTGATAACCGAAGGATCAATGTTGGATTAGATAATTAATACATTTTTGGCTAGCCATGCCGTTGATCTGGCATCAGAAATTGTAGTTAAAATCATAAAGCTAAACTAAGTTATAAAGAAAGCTGACTGTCCAAAAAGAGAATACTGTATTGCTAACTTATAGCGATATCAATACAAATATTAGTTAGGAAGGAAAACGGGTAAGATACAGTACTGGCCAATTGATCAGACATTTTTTCGCATTTTTTTTAAAAATGCAGGTAAAGAATGGCCACAGAACATCTAATGGTAAAATTGCACGATAAATAGAGATACTCAATAGCTCCACTTCAATATTTTATAAATGAAAATAGGATATTAGCTCCAAAACACTAAATTCACCACAACCGCTTTGTTTGTGTCCTTTGAACATGATCATAAAAGGTTCTCTAAGAAATCTATATAACAACAACTTAATACTGACTGCTTGGCATCTCCAAGGCATGGAATCCACCAAAGTGTCCATAGGCGATTGAGGGATGCTCTCCCAAGCAGTCTTCAGTAGGGCAAACTTCTCCTCCGCGTTACTGGCTTATTGCACCACTAAGCGACGCTCCAGCTCATTTTAAAGGTGTTCGACAAAGTTGAAGTCCAGGCTTTGGCTGAGCTAGTCGAGCAAGTCAATCCTGCAATTCTTGAACTAGTCCATGACTGTCTTACTCTTGTATTTAGGGTCATTATTTTGCTGGTAATTAAATCCCCTTTCATGTTTCTGACGTGCCCATGGAAGCATGTGCACGTATCTATCTATTATGCCTTGAATTTGGAGATTGTGGCCCATTTTAGCAAAAAAAAAACGCCCCCAGACAAATACCGACCCTCCGTTATACTTTTTGGTGGACAACATGTGCTTAGGATCTAGGTAAAAAGCCCATGGGACGTCAAACGATCTTGACTCTATCAATACCAAACATAGTGTACTTCAACTCCTCGCTCCAAGTGATTTTATCCCAATCTGCACGAGTTCAGTTTAAGTGCACGCGTGCCCAGGAGACTCTGGCTCCCCCATTCTTTGCATACACCCATTGTTTCTTGTAGGGATGGTGGGCATTCAATCTTCTAACTGGCGAAAATATCAGTGGCGATCAAGCGTGAGTTGTCCCTTCAGATATGCAGGATGTTCCTATCAGTTAGCAGAGTGGTAATTTTTGGTTTACCAGAAATATACCTCTTTTTGACTTTTCAATTGATCCTCCAGCGGCACAATATCTGGGATACAACTTGCTTGATGATACTTAACTACTTGATGAGTTGTACAATGGTGAGCCCGCTTAGCCTGCCTGTCTATATAGCCTCTTGTTTTCGCTCAGTCATGTTACGAGTTCCTAGACAGCGTGGCATGTTTCTGTAACGAATACAATAAAAAAACAGCGATAAAACGAAGGAGAAAGCGTAAAAAAGCAAGGAAATCATAAGAGTCAAAAAATGCGGCTTATAGCAGTGGAAGCACGTTACTCATTACTGGCAGAAGCATGTCTCCCCTTCGGGTGCATTTGTTGTAAACATAAATTTTTGCAACTTTTGGTATTTTTGTGGGCATTTCCTAATACATGCTCTCCGTACACCAAATTACAGTACTTCCCATCAAATACATAACTCAGCATATTTGTTTTAAATAAAATTTTTATGTGGTTATTAGACTTTTGCCCAGTCCTGTAGCAACAATGACCTTGCTGATAACTGGCTCCTGAGTGGGCGCCGAGGGCATAGGAATGATATGACGGAACCAGGTGCGGTCTAAACTGCAGCTGGGACCTTTGCCAACGAGTTTATTGGCCTATCCTTTCCTGTGACAAGGCGAGCGAAGACCTTAGGGCAACACGTCGAAACTGCACTGAGCTTCAGAATTCCATTTGTACGTCATCTCCAACCAACATTCCTTACATACCTAAAGGAACACGCGAACCTTTCCCTAGTAAACTAAGGTTAATATTTAGGACCGAGGCCATTATGCTTTGCGGTGCTCAGATGGGGATTAATTTCCTTATCTATAAGAACCTTTCAGTACGTGAATAAAAGAGGTTTTACCTAAGAAATGATAAAGCTGCCAAACCAAACGTAAAAAAAATAAAGAGAAAAGACGCTTATAGACAGAAGATACGAGATAATCTGAGAAGGAACTGGTAGATAGTTAAATCTATTAATAACCTTACAACTCAAACTAAAAGCACTTGCGGCGAAATAAATTATTACCTCATAATGCTCTAAGACTATTTACATATGATTAAATAGTACTAAAGAAATCGATGATTATATTCCTTTTTTTAATAGAAGAGTGGGTAAGTCGCAGAAGACAGCTAGAAAAATTAAAAATATCCCATTTGAAATGCAAAAAAAAAATTTTAAAGGCGAAGAAAGAAACTAGATGGACCGAGCACGGTAATCGTAAAGCGACTATTATAAGGAATGCAGATGAATGAAGATCTGAAAGACGCTTTTAAATGTAAAGTTAAACAGGGCGTTCTTTCTTTCTATTGTTCCATTATTATATGTATTTTAAAAAATTGCTCTGTAAGCAATCCCAGAACGAACTTAAAAAGACCTTTCGAAAATTATTCGACATAGAATTTTTTCGACTTCATTTTCGAATTCAGCGTAAAATTTCCTATAAGAATCACATTTTAAATCGTAACGTCGAAAATTTTCCCGAAATTCGAAGTAGAATATCTCGAAAACTATTCGAGATAGAAATTTTTTAATTTCGAACTCGAAATCAGCGTAAAATTTCCTGTAAGAATCCATTTCCAAATTTTAAAAAATCTCAAATTTTGTGACGGGCCGACAGATCGACAGACAGACCGACCGACAGACAGACATATAGAATTCAGTAACGAACTTTTTAAGTTCGTTGATAAGATTTTATTTATGTACGTTCCATGACAGATAGCAGACTTATTTAAATTAAACACTATTTTACTATTTTCAACGACATTCAACATGTGCCTAAACAAACATTTATTTGCCTAAATTTGGTTTATGTCTTCAACAGTTTATATCTTCTGAAAATCTCAAAAGAAAGTTTGACATTGATTCTTTGTTTTGGGGTCACTTCACATATTTATTTCTACATATATGTAACTATTACAGCTAAGTGAACAATATAACTTACTGAACTTTGTGGTAATATTTTTTAGTAATTAGTGGTAGCTTTCATAAAACAACATTTTTTGTTTAAACTCTTGCTGTGTTGATTATTTCGCAATTGATCATTTTACGTTATTTGCAGTTATTTTTAGCATGTTTTACTTTTTTCTTTAAGGTACAGACCAAACCCCTTATTTCTTTAAATTTAGTACACTAAGTTGTTTAACAATAGTTTATCTTTAAAAAATGTAAACCACACAATTTTGTTGGTTACGAACAATCTATCAATACTTGGCTATATTTTACATAAATTCGAAAAATTGGAAATATAAACAATTACACAAACACTTAAAAAAATACCTATAGATTGAAAGACAATAAACACATACCCTTTTCTGCATTTTTTCGTTTATAAAACTTCTGATCAAATCGTAAACAGTCTCAAACACGGATGGAGCATTTATATAATAGAGTCCTTTAATTCTAGCTGGGTATGCATTGTGAATACAAACAATAGTTTTCTTTATATAGCTCGGAGTGTACTGTTTGAGGTAACCTAAAGGAAGTCCTCTGAAATCTACTAATACATATACACCAGAAACAACGAGATTGTCGTCTTCCCTTAACATGATGTCGAAAAGCATAAAATACACTTTAGTGATATTTATCAGAGATACCGTATCAGGATTAGCTTCGGACAACCGCAGTATTAATATTCTGGCGCCAGCAACACCATCAGTTTTGGGTAAAGGCAATAAAACCCTAAAAGTGTAATTTAAGACATTATATTTCAAGTACATTAGCATACCCTGCTTTTAGCACTTCTTGAACTTCGGCTGAAAACGGATCTCTATTTTCAAAGAATTCTGGAACTAGTGTCCGCATAGTATAAAAGCAGTCGAGCTTTTTCTTTGCTTTTTCAATGCTAAATTTGCACCCTCGCAAGAAACTTATTATCCATTGATCATCTAAAAGATGAAAAAGTCAGTTTATTTAAAATTTTAAAATTTTAATTAATAAACCATACACTTTAGCACATTCAGCCCAAAAAAATTAAGTAATTATATTATTACCTACTCTAGCGTTGAGGTGATGCTGTTTATTAAGCCAATCACGAATCATGCTTAAGTCATCTGCTCGACGACTGGAATTTTCTTTCAATTCTTTTGTGGCTTTATCTTGTAACTCCTTACTAAGAGGACGAATCATGGCGAATGCTCATGACACAACTTGCTGTAAACAAAATAGCACACAATTAAAAAATCTAAAAAATTTTAATATTTTTATTGCGAAAACGTCTTGATGATAAGCTCCAAATTTACACACACACACGCACACATATCGGATAAGATAAAAACTAGAAGATTAATCTGGTATGGACACGTTCACAGGGTGAATATTTAACGATAGCCTTTGCAACTATTAAAATGGAAAGTAGAATGATGAAACAGAAGTGGCATACTGGAAGAATCATGATTCAAAAGGTGCAAGAAGATATGAGAAGAAGGAATCACATAAAAGAAAACTGATTAGATCAAAAAACAACTGTAGTAAAACTCGTAATATAAAACTAGTGATATATGAACACGATGAAAGACTTGATGCACTTGAAAAGAAAATAAAAGAAGTTGAAAGTAGGTTTAGTGCTCCGATTGAGATTACTTTTAGTAAAAACTGCAGTAAAAAAAGTCGGCAGGTGCAAAGATCTCTATTTTGCCGAAATGATGAAGACTAAAGTTCAGCCTGCAACGTTTGATGGCAAGTCTCTTGAACGAATTATCAAAAACAGTTTGAGGCGGTTGCTAAAGTAAATGAATGTTGAGAAATTAAAAAGGCGACTACTTAATGTTGCTCTGCGTGGCAATGTTTCAATATACTGAAGACTGTGCCTATTAACAAGCAAGAAAGTTAGAACTAGATTATCAAACGCTTTGAAATGCGCTATAGCCATACTATTCTGGAGGAGGTTTACTGCATACAGCTGCAAAATCGAGTACAAAATAAGGCGAAACTCTTCAAAAATTTGAGGTAGGCGTAACTCGTTTTGTTCGCATTTCATACTCCGCAACTCCAAATAACTTCTTAAAAGTATTGACCGTACGAATTTTTATTGGCGGCATTAACGATTGAAAAACCCAACAAGCAATGATGTTGGTCATACCAAAAGCATTGATTGACGCACTCACGCACGCACTGGAATTTTAAGCTGCCAAACAAGCATCCAGGAGATGTGGTAATATAAGAAAACTAGCAGCAGATACTAAGAAACCAAATAATTCCCTCCATTAAGGAAGGCAGAAAATATTCCTAAGGTACTGGAAAAAAGATCCAGGCAATTACGCTGCTGGAATTTTGATAATATATGCCATATCAGAAGTTGGTACAAGAAGCTACAAAGGACTTCTGGAGACTCTCAGCAGGAAAACTAAAACGAATTGATAGAAAGGGGCGACTGCCAATCCAAAACGGTGAAGCCTTAACCACGACAATTCAGATTACGACTATTAAGCATAATTTCAATAGTGTTTATGTCAATGGCCAAATAAATGGGAAACTGCATGATTTTCTATTGAATACAGAAAACGAGTACAAGGCCCAATGTTATTGAGACATCTAAACGTTTTCTACTAACCAACTAGAAACTCTACACGGCAAATGGGGCATTAATAAAGGTTTATTGAACGATTAATTAATAATCGGAAACGCTATCTTTAAACATCGTATACTGGTAGCCGACATTCAAAAGAAGATAATCCTCGGAATGGAGATTTTAAAAACTTATGTTAAGTAGACTTAGCACATGGTGTACTGAAGGTAAAGTTGTCCTCTATAATTGAGATACCACTTTCTCGGAACGCAGTGAATTGCTGGTGGGTGAAGTTTTGTATTGTAATCTTCTGGCAAGAAGAATCATCCTGATAGAACTAAGAACCGAACAAAGGTTTAAAAAAACAAATATTGTACATCACAAAAGAGACATCGGCAATGCCACTCCCATACGAAAGAATGCTAGACGATTGCCACTATTCAAACGAGAACAAGCTGATAAGATTATTTATGATATGGAAAAAATGACGTAATTTAACCTTCGACAAGAACATGGACTTCGTTTATGGTGCAAGTTAAGGAGAAGGACAGGCCCACCAGATTTTCTGTTGACTCGACAATACCACAAATTAATGATACGTTGGACACCTTAGCCGGATTCTAATGGTTCTTAAACTTACATCTAAAGAACGGATATTGGTAAGCCGAAATTCATCGCAACGACAAAGAAAAGCAGCTTTTTCTATTGGGACTGAGCTATGACAATTTACAACAATGATATTTGGATTTTACAACACAGCTACGACAAAAAATTAATAGACACAGTGCTTAATGAACTATTCTGAAAACATGTCTAGTGTATCTGAATGACGTCATAGTGACTGTAAAAACGTTTTAAAAGCATCTGAAGAACGTGGAGCAGTTATCCAACTACTGATAAGCGCCAATCCAAAATTAAGTCTAAAAAATGCTTTCACTTGAAGAAAGTGAATTATCTTGGACATGTAGTCAGAGATAAGGGTATAGCAACTGATCTACAAAAAGTTAGAAATATGAAAAATGGCTAGTACCAAAAGACAAACACAAGGTGAGGAGTTTTTTAAGAATGTGTACTTACTCCTGACGATACGTATTGGATTTGTCAATATTGTAAAGCCTCTGACACGAGTAAGGAAAGATTGCCGAAATTTTGAGTAGAACGAAGAGTGACAAGAAGCCTTCGAGAACCCGAGTTAGTAAATGTACCAATACTGAGTTACCCACAGCCAGAAGGAAAGTTTATTTTGGATACAGATGCGAGTAATGTCGGAATTGTAAACGAGTTGTTACAGTTACAAAGTGGCTAAGAAAAAATTACAGGACATTCCAGTAAAGTGTTATCAAAGCCTGAATACAACTATTGCATAACTAAGAGAGATGTATTTGCTGTTGTCAAATCTGTGAAATAAGTATTTGTGTGGCTGAAGGTTTTTTTTGAGGACTGATTATACTAAGTTATAGTAGCTCTTAAATTTTAAAAATTGAAAAGGCCAAGTAGCAAGACGGATCTAAAGGTTCTAACAGAATATAGACCTGCAGTAATTGTAGTCGTGCAGAGGAGAAAATAGCCCCTATCTTGCGAACAAATGTGTTTTTGGAAATATATTTGAAAATGGAGGGAAGAATATATATATATATATATATATATATATATATATATATATATATATATATATATATATATATAGAATATGCTGTTGCATAATTACAACATTAAATTTAATCTTCAACTGTATTTATGAAGTTCACATTGTAACTAATGCAAGAGAAAGGATCACTGATAAAAAATGCTTTTAATAGCAAATAGAACTAGAATTTGCCGAACACCATCGAAATCGTAACATAAAAAACAGTTAAGAAAATCTTAATCAAATGCACTAGCTCATACGATACTATTTATAAGAATAGTTATATTGGAAAACTCTATTTACTCGCCTAATCTGGCCTTTTACACCATTTTTTTCTCTAAAATAAAAAAAAACATTTAAAAGAATACATTTTTATGACATTTGGGATATCATATGATAATTTTGGTAATCATTCCAAAAACGAGTTACAAAATTGCATTAAAAAGACTAAGCACGTAGTCGGTGCATAATTTTTCAAAAGAAATACTTTGAAGGCAACCATAATATCATAACTTCTTTTTTGCAATATATTTTGAATTGCTGTAAACAAATTACGTTATTACAGTTAACGGGTAATCAAAAAAGTAAGAAGTGTTGAACATTTTTTAGCACTCTCAAGAAGAAAGGAGAGGGCATCAAGTTTAATTTATCAAACAAGACAGTCTAAGCCTACTCTCTGCGACCATAAAAAAATTTGCTTAATATCATTTTAATTATTATTATTTATTAAGAGTTTTATTAGAAATAAGATAAACGCTCCCCAAGGACGTCAAAAACCTTTAGGTGAACACTTCAGAAATATACGAGCGTTCTCTAAGTAGTAAGTTTTTTATTTTTTCTTCAGCGTACATGAATATGACAGGAAGACATGCGGTATGCAGTTTAGGTTCCTAGAATTCCTGTATAAGTTTTGTTGTAAACAGTGCGCACTAAGCTACTGGTACAAATATAATATTACTATTACTATTAAAGTAGGTGCTTTTATTTGTTTTAAGTATAATAAATCTGATGCTATATGTCATGTATATGACTGATGGCGCCCCTATTGACAAATCCATATGATTTTTGAAAGTATTAATTTATAAATGTGTCCAAAATTCATGACAATCTGACGTTTAGTTCACAAGTTACAGTGGTTTTAGTGACGCTACTTTTGTTATTTTTAAAACAATAGAAAAATCTGAATTTTGTGTAATGACAAATTTATTGCTTTTTAATGGGAAAAATTAGCGTTCAAGCAATGCAATGGCTTAACAAATATTATTCGGGCTCTGCTCCATCGAAGCAAATGATAAAGAAGTGGTTTGCTGATTTTAAACGCGAACGTACAAATACCGATGATGCTGAACTCTCTGGTCGCCCAAAGGCAGTTGTTCCAGAAAATATAAAAAAAGTCTACAAAATAGTGATGGCCGATCGTAAATTGAAGTTGCGCAAGATAGCTGACACCTTAAAGATATCAGAAGGCGATGTATTCACCATTTTGCATAACCATTTGTCCATGAGAAAGTTCTGTTTGAAGTGAGTACCGCATTTGTTCACAGTCGATCAAAAACAACGCGTCGATAAATCAAAGCGCTATTTGGAGATGTTGCAGCGCAATAAAAGGGATTTTTTCATGCTATATGTGACAATAGATGAAACATGGATCTACCACTGCACTCCAGAGTCAAATCGTCAATTAGCTGATTGGGCAGCAAAGAGCAAAATCCAATCAAAGCGACCAAAAACGCAAATGGAAAGGTTTTGGCCTCCGTATTTTGAGATGCGCACGGTATTTTATTATATTATATTTTATATATTATCAATAGCGAATATTATATGGCGTTATTGGAGCGTCTGACAAAAGAAAATAATCTCAAATTAAAAAGAAAAATGTACTTCTTTACCAATCCAACGTACCGTGTCACAAGTCGATAGCAACAATGGCGAAATTGCACGAATCGCACTTTGAATTGCTTTCCCATCCACCGTATTCTCCGGATCTGGCTCCCAGCAACTGGAAACCTAAAAGGAATACTCCAGACAAAGAGATTTGTCTCCAATGAATGAAAAAGTGATTGCCACAACTAAAGACAAATCGTTCTACAAAAAAGGCATTGAAATGTTAAATAAGCATTGGAATGAATGTATCACTCTTGAAGGAGACCATCTTAATAAATAAAGTCAAATTTTGTCTAATAGTTGCTGTTTTATTAGTCATCCTACGAACTTATCGACTGATGTGTGAAGTGAAGCGATAGACGCATATCTGGCATCACGATGCCAAAGAGTATTGTTTAAATACTCACCCTTTTATACGTTAAGCGACGTTTGAGTGTAAAATATGTGCACGCATAAAAGTTATAAACTGTAGCAGAGCAAATCACTCATACTATTCTAGAAGTACTGGGTTTTCATTTAACGAGTAGTTATTAGAAAATCAAAACTTAACTGAAAGAATTATAACAAAAAGTGAAGCATCAATTTACCTCCGTGGGTAAGAGATAGGGTCGAGTGTACCAAGTGAACCAGTACCAAACAGAGCAAAGTCTGCATTCTGCATTTATAAAATCACAACTGTTTTTTGAAACAGTCACGGTATTCTTTACATTTTACTAAAAGTCAAAGACAATTTACATTCTTAAGATGTTAAATCATAAATTATCGTAATAAGATTACTAATTTTAATCAATCAATTTTAAACAATCACAATAGTTACATATTATTAATGTAAAATAAGACGGGATGTAACCACGAGTTTAATCGTATATGACTTACACGTCTCTCAAATACTCAATAGATTCTTACTTTTATTGGACAAGGTGCAGTTGTTCTATTTATTGCTTTCTACAGTTATGATAAGATTATTACAGAAAATTATAATTAAAATAAATATTATTAATCTGAATTAGATTCTTTCAAACTCTGGACAAACTCGCAGTGTTTCAACTAATGTCTAAAATCAGAGAGTAAGTCAACTTTACCTTTATATTGACCGCATCCTCAATTCTAATTACCTTGAATATCACAAATGTGTTCAGAATGTTCTGTAACGATAACACTAAACTTTTGTTTTAGTTCAGCGGTTGGAAAATGATATTAATAAATAGAAAAAATAACACCAATTGAGTACGGTTGACGAAAGCCACGTATACATCGACTTAGTATTTGTTTATCAACAGGCAGCTTATCCGTTCCATGTCTAGACATGCCCGTCGCTTGTTACACACAAACAATAGAACAAACAAAATCATACATAATAAGCAACAAAGTAATAATATTTTTAATATCTTGTGATCTCATGATTGGATGCTTTTTACAACATACGCGAGCAGGTAAATACCAGCGAGATTATTTTCTTACACAAAAAGTTTTATTAGGTAAGATTTAAATTAATATGGCTCAACTTGTCTATTAGTTGTAGATCCTAGTATCTACCTTTTAATAACTTTTAGAATCACATCTTAAACAACAAAGTCACACAAAGCAAAGTTAAGACAAATATTGTTAGAAGAGTAAAAATATGCATAGTTCGCAAAGTGGATATTTTTATTGAACGTCGACTATAATCTTCAAAACTATCATGTGATATTAACTGTAACCGTGATGTGCAAAAGCACTTTATATTGGTAAACTATTCTACAGAAAGTAATAAAAGAAATAAAAATGGAATTTCTCACCCTAAAGAGAACCTGGTCTTTCTTTGATATAAAAAAAATTCAAATTTGTGAATGCTCGCCGATAACAATAGATATTTTAGTAAAGCTCACCATACTTTACAACCAGTCGACGAAGCTTTTCTTAAATTTCCATGCACACCTATTTTGGAACAGACATCAACTATCTTGGACAGATCTATTTTTTGCATTTTTCGTGCATAGCAACGAACGCACTATCGTAAGGAATATTTAACATACCTACTGATCTATCTGATGTTATTGCAATCTACCCAAAGTATTGTAGCAACTGTGTTAACAATCTTTCTGTTTACCGCAATTACTGGAGAATCCAGACCGCCTTACTCTGTAGTTGAAAAATGGCTCTCTTTAAACCTGAACGCAGTTGATTGTAAAACAGAATCGTTTTAATATGCCTACTATAAATTATTCTATGTTTATATATCGAGTATCTGCAGGCTGGCACAAATTAACTATTTGAATGTACTCAGGTATATTGTCAAGTCAATAATATTTGCCTTAAAATTTCATTCAGTATTTCAATATTTTTTGCGTAACAACTTATGCAAAGTGTGTTAAATAAAACGGTAAATTTTACTGTATGTGCAAAAACTACAGCACTGTAAAAATAATTTGATATTATATGCAATTTAAAATTAAGTTTATCTAGATTTTATTGGAATTCATTTTCTATGAACGTACGTTTGGTTGCTTATATTTCGGATTGTTTTGCATATATTACTTTTGTAAGGTCATCGCACCGACTTATCCTACTGTTATCATTTACAAATAAATTATTCCACATTCCCGCCTTTGCAAAAATTTGAGGAAATCCGGTGAAAAATTGTTAGGCTAGGACGCCAAAAATACTTTTTGAGGGTAACCCCTTATGTTCGACAAAGAAAAACAATTTTATGGTTACCCACATGTCTGAAATGGATCTCTATGTGAAGATAATACAGCCGTAGCAATTACAACATTGCCAGTAATAGGTAAGTCCGCCGTAAACAACTGGTATAATGTTAGTCCCAGTACACTACCTTGACGCACACCTGCCTCAACTGAGTAGATTGGTGAGTGGCTGTCGTTTACTTAAACTTGAAAGTATCTCTTCTAGATACGACTTGAAGAACAAATAGTAATGTTGCGGTACGCCTTTCTCGATTTTATATAACAGCTCAGGGTGCCAAACTCGATCAAAAGCTTGGCCCACATCCAAGAATACTGCTAAACACAAGCGTTTTTCTTTGAAATTCTTTTCTAAGTTATCCACAATTCTATGCAGTTGTTCCAATGTTGAGTATTTTCTGCGAAAACCGAATTGATGTTCAGGGATTCAATGCAAGTCTTCTATAAGTTCTAGTTTTCTTAGTAAAATTTGTTCAAAAAGCTTGGTGAGGAGTGATAACAGCGATGTCGGTCTGTAAGAACCTGGTGATTGAGCTGGCTTGCTTGACTTTTGAATGATAATAACTTTAGCAAATTTATAGCTCCTACTGCTTTTCTTGGCAGTTGATGCAGTAATTCGGATGTAATTAAGTCGTATTCCAATGCTTTACCAGTTTTTAAGCGTTTAATTTTTGTTTGTACTTCGTTGGGTGTACAATGTTTAACGGACAGGTGAAGTTGGAGTGGTGATTTGAGATATTCGAGAATTTTATAGTGATCTTTTGGAATTGTATTTCGTGCAGTTTAAAGATGCAGCTAAGTATTTGCCGAATACCACCGCTTTTTCTTCGTCACAGCGGGTCCAAGAGCCGTCATTTTTACGAATAACAGGAATAGTGATAATGGGTTTCTTCAAATTCCTTGTTGGTCGCCATAGGGAGTGGTCATCATACTGTCTGGGGTATAAGTTCCTCACGTAGTCGTTGAACGTTTCGTTTTTCTGTTTTTTTATTAATCTTTTTAGTTGTGTTGTAAGAATGTTCTGTTTATTTTTGCCTCTTGGGTGTCTGGTTTGTAGCCAAATCCGTCTTGCTTTTCTGTTGTTACTTATATTGTGTCTAATTTCTAAGGAGCAGTTGTTAGTGTTTTTGTTACATTTATGCTGTAGTTTTATAAGGGTAGCTGTCCAAGAAACATACTATAAGGTTTGTGTTAATTGTTTTATTGCTGTCTCAATTTCATTTGCAGTGTTGAGTATTGCTGAAACCGATAGGTGTTCGTCAATACATTGTCGAAAAATATTCCAATCCATATGATTGCTGTGTAGGCTGAACCTTGCGAGCTTGTTGATTATGCAGATACGTAACGTGCATATTATAGTAAAGTAATCAGAATTTAGGTCGTAGCAATGAGTAATATCAATGTAGTTGCGCGAGAGATTTTTTGCTGTAAGGAAATTTAATGCATCCGGCAGTTTATTCATATCGCTTGGCCAATGTCGTTAATGTATTGTAGTTGTTATCTAAAATAGTTTTATATAGTTGCCTTTATTTTGGGTTCGTTAACCTAGAACCCCATAAGAGATGTTTAGAATTGAAATCACCACCTGTTGTAAACCTGCCTCCTAGCGTTCTGAAGAATTATTCGAATTGATTCTGCACTATTCAATATCAGAGAAGGCAGTATATTGCAGATACTATTATGTCTCCAACGCGGTTTTTAATTTTGACATTTGTGGCTTATATATGATTTGTTTCAAACTTCCTCATTTCGTTATGTGATAGTTTGTGACTGATAATAACTTTTGTTCCAGCATGGGCCGTATTGTCGGGGTGGCAGGTGTAATAAATTCTGGAGTTCTGTATATTGAAGTAGTTGTAATTAGTGAAGTGAGCTTCAGATAATAGGAGCAAATCGACTTGGATGTTTCAAAACGCTTCTACTTCGAAACTGCGTTGTAAAAGTCCGTTTGAGTTCCATACAGCTTTTATTAGTGTATCCATTATTGGGCGATTTTGGTTATCAGGCTAGTGAGTAGGTTGAGCATCATATCATTGTTGTATTAACTGGCTAAACATAGTTTCAAATTTGGAAAGAAACTAAGACAAGAAAATATCATTGCTGTTTTGATTTTCAATGTTGTATGAGTATGATGTTGTCATAAAGTGTTGTTCGACAATAGCTGCAAAATAGTCAGTTGGGGATCTGTGCGCTCTGTTTATGTTTGGTTAAATTGTAACCGTCTTTGAAGTTTGTGGTACTTGCATACTAATTGTAAGGATGATGTGGTTGTTTCCTCTTTTAGACTGAATTTATTGGTATAAAGAGCATCCTTCATAGTTTGCTAGGTGGGCTCCATTGCACAATGCATATGTTCTTCTTTAGGTGCCGTATCCTATCGGATGTTGGCAATCATCATTGCTATTCTAACTTTGGACATTGCTGCTCTAAACAATTCTCTTGACGTGCAGTCGTACCACTGGCGTAGGTTTTTAAGCCAGGATATTCTTCTTCTTCCCACGTCTCGTTTTCCATGTATCTTTCCTAGTATTACCAGTTGTAGAATTTGGTATTTGTTCCCTCTCATTACGTGGTCTAAATATTCCAGCTTTCTTTTCTTTATTGTATACAGGAGTTCTTTGTTCTTGTTCATTCGTCGTAGCACCTCCTCGTTTGATATTTTCAATATTCGCCGGTATATCCAGAGTTCGAATGCTTCTATTTTTCTGCTAATTTCTTTATTTAGGGTCCATGCCTCCATTCCATATAAGAGAACACTGAAAACATATCATCTGGCTGTCCTCATCCGTATTTCCAAGCTTAAATCCCTGTTGGTTAGAATTTGTTTCATTTTTACAAACGTGGCTCTAGCCATTTCAATACGTGTCCTTATTTCATTTGTGTATTCCCAATTATCATTCACCCATGTTCCCAGGTATTTATATTTGTTTACTCTCTCTATACTCACATTATCTATTCTAATGTCAGGAATGTTCACTGGTGTTTTTGTGATTGCCATGTATTTAGTTTTATTTAAATTCATTCGGAGACCATATTTTCTGCTGATGTCATTTGTCCGTTCAATAAGTCTCTGTAAATCTGGAATATTATCTGCTAAAAGTACAGTATCATCAGCATAGCGTATGTTGTTAATTATCTTTCCGTTTACTACTATACCACCGTTTTCTTCCATTAGTGCTTCTTGAAATATTGCTTCCGAGTATAGGTTGAACAGCATGGGCGAAAGAATACAACCTTGCCGAACTCCTCTCTGTATTTTTATTTCTTCTGTTACTGTTGTTTTTTGTTGCCAATATAAGTTTGCAATTATCCGCATGTCTTCTAGGTCTATGTTCTTTTTCGTAGTCTATGAAGCATGCGTATACTTCTTTATTAATATCTCTGCATCTCTGTATTAGTATGTTTAGTGTGAACAATGCTTCTCTTGTTCCAAAACCATTTCTAAACCCAAACTGTGTCTCACTAATATCTACTTCTAGTTTTTTATATATTCTTGCGTGTATGATCTTTTGAAAGGCTTTAAGCGTGTGGCTCATTAAGCTTATCGTTCTATGTTCACAACATTCCTTTGCGTTGTTTTTCTTTGGTATTGTAATAAACGTTGAATTCAGCCATTCTTTCGGTATTATACCAGTTGAGTATATGGTGTTGTATAAATCTACAAGAATATTTGCTTGGTCGTCGTCTATTAGTTTAATTAGTTCAATTGGAACTTCGTCTGGTCCAGTTGCTTTACCGCATTTTGATGTTTCAAATGCTTTAATGACTTCTTCTTTTGTTATTTTGGGGCTATGTTCTCCTTCAATAGTTTTATAGTCTTCCTTTCTGTCATCGGCGAACAGTTCTTCAATATATTCTTTCCATCTTTCTATTTTTTGTTTTACATCTAGTATAATTATTCCTTGTTTGTCTTTTAAAATGTTTGATTGTCTCTTCTTGTATGTACCTGTGACATCTTTGATCTTTCTGTGTACGTTAAACATATCGTATTTCTGTTGTGCCTTTTCTATTTCTTCACATTCTTGTTTCATCCAGTTTTCTTTTTCCGTTTTAATTTTTTTCCTTATCAATTTGTGGATTTCACTGTATTTGCCGTCCTCTTTTATCTTACTTTTTCTTCTCTCTTCCATCAGCTCTAATGCATATGTATGTTTTTTAACTTTGTCATCGTGTTGTAGTTACCAGCACATTTTATGAACGGGAATGGTTTTCTGCAGTAAGTTTTGCTGTCCGTATGTTTAGCATATTTAAGTTTGTATATCTTTTTGTTGTTATTGGCAAGCTCTATAGTGGAATACCTGGAGCGTTAAAAACATAAAAACCTCGGATTACAGTTACAGTGCGTGAAATTAAAAATATATATGTGGAATCTTTAGCTAACAATATATACATAAAAATTTTACATATTTAAAAAGTGTGATCTTCTTTTGAAAAAAAATTGATAATTGTAATAATTCAAATATTAGGCTAGAATATTTTTGTATATCAAAATTAAGTTAACGTATATATTTATATAAAGATAGTAATCGGGAAAAAAATAAATTAAGAAAAATTGAATAAATAGAAAATTATTAACAAAATATTTGTTTATTTAAACACATTTACATTTTTGTCCATAGCAAAATTTTCTTCGATTTCATTTATTTGAATAATAGGTGAAGTATAGAAGCAAGTATTTTCGCCGCACTGTAAACATGCTACACTACAGTATAAGCCACTCTTCCGACATCCACAAGCAGCTCCACATCCCTTTTTGCAATTACAAAATAACAGTTGCAATGGATTATCCGGAACTAGTAATTGATTCATTATTATTGGGATGAACATGTTATTGGAATACTTTCATCCCCAATTTTCAATATCTACGTGATTTCCTAACCATATCGGGATTTGCAGCTACACTCTTTTTAGATGTTCAAATGGTGCATCAGTTGTAGGAGGTAATGATGACAAAAGAACACATATATTTTTGGCTGTTGCTTTTATGAAAGAATTGAACTTCAACGTATTCAAATCTTTAATTTTTGCCAGAGCTTCATATAAATATATGCTAGACCCGCTTGAAATATATTTTTTATTTCTAAATTTTTGTTGTAGCAATAATTAATTTGTCTGCATCGCTTTTCGTTTGGCATGTAAAAATATTTTTGTCAGCTAATTTAATTCTCAACATTTTTATCAAGGTGCTTTTATTTATGTTATTTGATAAAAATTTATCTTGGGCGATTTTCAAAGGCATATTTTCATCAAATTCAATATCTGCACATTTATTTTTCAATGCGCAACGATTCCTTTTGGGTGATTTATTACTGTATTTTTTATACCCAAAAAATACTACGTACGTGTTACTATTATAATTATTCTTTAAATATCTCGCATAATGCTCATGTATAGTTTTAAAGGTTTCTTTCAGTTGCCATTTGCAACGATGTAATGACATGCCTCATCAATGAACATTTTCTACACTTTTTAAATTAATTGAAATTTTCTGGAATAACTTGTAAAAAGTTGATTTTTTTGTCTTTTGCAGTTTGCTATCTTCAAATAGAGCAAGCGGATATGGTACTAGTTCATAATTCATATAATTTGTAAGCTCTACATCGTTTTTTTTTGAACACAAATACGTTGAAATAGCAGCAATGGATTAACAGGAATCACGTCATGAATTTTAATTTTTTCATTTTTCTCCAATAACGGTTTTATTTTATCTTTTCTTAATAATTGTAATTTGCGTAAATTTTGTCCCTCCGTTTTTTCATTATCTTCAAACCTTCTTCAAAACCATCGTAACAATTTATATCTTTATCTCCAATAATTCCGAAAACAATGGACATAATAGCACCTGTATCAAGAAAAGAGCTGTGTTGTTTGAAGAAGTCCACCAATATTTTCACATCGATATCATCTCTTTCTATTCTAGCGTCTGTCGAATCAATGTGTTGATGACTTTTATTAAACTTTTTATTAAAAAAAATGTATGCCTTCAATAATATCTTGACTATAAATAACTCCTCTGATCCATTTATATACTACACTTTCAGTGGCACCACGTTTAAAAAAATCTCCTTCGACGCTCATTTCTTTCATCAAGGTTTTCTCAATAGTCTGATCACTTGCAATAATATCTGAACGCCTAGATGTGAAATATCCTTCCGTAAATTTTTTAAACTCCATAGGGTCCATTTTATACTGCAATTCTTTCATATCTTGCAAATAAATTTGTAAAATCTTTACATAGCGAAAATGTCCTAATTCATAAAATAATGAAATCATTAGCTTAGTACTATGTAAATATAAGTTTCAATCTCCCATACGGTCGGCAGCTTTGAAGTCCTACAATATTGTAACCATTCGAAAATAAGTCATCTATAGTTTAGACGTTTTATTTTTATTTTCAAGCTCAACTAACTTATTTTAAAAAATTGTAGCAATCGTTTGAAATCCTTGGTTTTCAGTTATTTCAGTATTGTTAAACATTTCAAAAATCATGGATTTTTCTTCATCATTCAATAAATATACAAAATCTGTATTGTGCTCCATAAGATTATTAAAAATCAGTTGTGATAAATCTTGCTGTAATAAAGCATGAGCACGTCTTCAATAAAATTTCTATCTGAAATATACAAAAAATGTTCGTAAAATTACACAATTTTCACTGTTAAATAAATTTCTAAATAAACAAAAAATATACACAACACGTGTCATTTATAACTAAACTAGCAAATTGATTGTAAATGTGTATAAAATTTATTTGTAAGAATTAATGTTTCCTATATAATTTTATTTGATCCTTTTACGACCATATAAATTATTTAATGAGATAAACAAATAAGAAATAACCAATAGCATTCCAAAATTAAAATATAAATCATATTAAGCATTTGAAAATTTCTAGTCGATGTTTAATTTTCTGAACGTTCCTTCTATACCAAAAATCTCAGAGGAAGTTTGAGGTGTTCCAATCCTTAATGCTTCATCTGAGCGATATTCGTTGTCTTCTAGGTACCATTCACGATTACTTTCCACCTTTGCCTTCCACTCATCTGCAAGATTAAATAATAAATAAAACTTTTCATCATGTAATACAACTTACCTCTTAACACATTAAAATCTCCTTGATTAGTATCATAATGATCCGGTAAAACTTCTTTTGGAATATCGGAATATACTTTATGGAAATTGTTCTTGCTAAGAAGCTTTAACTGAAATAGGAAAATGGTAATGTTTTTCTTTAATTTTAGTAAATACATGAACATGTTTTTATATCGTTTATAATAATTTGGATTAATCTCTGTAAAACGTGTATTCTAATACTTTTATGATTATTATTATAGTCCCTAAGAAACTACCTTGTAGTAGTGGAAGTAAACTAAAAAAAAAAAACACTAATCCAAAAGCAAATCGTTAACAATGCCTGTCTAATACCAGATAACCTCTGATAGTATCTGTATTTTAAATAACTCATTAGTCAACTCCTCATTAAATAAAGAACATGAGCCACAAGATGGTAGTTTTACCTCAGTTCTTCCTCATAAAAATTCTAAATAAATGTTTCGATAAAAAAATTCATTTTGTCTTGAATGTCTGTACAAAAAATTAAAATGGCCTAAAACTAAATAAATTAAGAAATTACTCTATTGAAAAAAAGGTGTCTCCTATCGCGATCAAAAGGTACTTTTAGGTTATCCGATTATCTTATTATTTTTTTATTGTATTTTATTTGTTTTGTTTATTTTTATATAAACTATATCTATATCAATTTCTGTCATTTTAGTTATAAATCTCTTTGGTCTGCCGCGAACCGAGGAAGAGGCGATTGCATTCCTGCAAGAAAAGAGACTGCTTCCAAAACGAAGAATGCAAGAACGGCTACGAGATAAAACTCTCCATAGAACAAGAAGTGCAGTGGTAGGGCTCGATGAAGAAATGCCAACCGACGAAAATCCAAATGAGAATTAGGAATTTAATTGCGTGCGCTTTTTCTACGCCCGGGCTTGAGAGTATCACTCCTCCGAGAAATTCTGCTGGATACACGAGTGCGGACTGGACGAAGAATCTACTGTCGACTAGAACAACTACATACGTGAGGCTTGCATCTTCAGTCAGGAAATTACCGGCGGTGAGGGAGGACGAGAGTTTCTTTACCAAGCGAAAAAACAGCACCGGCCATATACTTTCTCCTTGGTGGATCTTCGGGCTCTGCCGCGAAATTCGAGAGCGCTTCCTGTTGCAAGTTTCGATCAGCCGCCAGGCTCGCACAGGCGACCAACAAAAACATCGAAGAAGGAACGACAATCTTCTTCGATAGCTGGCGTGCGTATAAGACGAAGGAACTAGAGAGGACGCGGGCTTCGAGCACTTTCGAATAGATTCTAAAGCTGCTTGTAGAGTTCTGACCGCCCGAGGAGCAAATACAGGATAGACGTTCATGCTCTTCGAAGTGTTTATGTCTGGCAAATAATAAATTTCATTTTAACCACTGATGATTAGATTAAATATTTCATTGCCTTTTAGATGTTTTATGTATCAGTTTACTCACAAGATTTGATTATAATAATGAACAGACTTATAAGTGTGGAAATCCCCAAAATAGAAAAGATCCATCAATTATAAAAATGGTCTTTTAGATAATTCAAAAGACTGCTCTGTTGACAAACAAAAAGCAGCAAAACTTTTTTCTCGTCCTAAAGCTAAATTAAAATAGTTATAAACACATTCATACTTGAAGTATCATATTTCAAAGTGTCTGAAAACAGTTTATGCATATTGTAAATACAGATTTTAGTTCTAGAATGAACTAACACATTAAAGAAACTTTTATATATTCTCTTAGGCCACAAGCCATTTTTTTCTTACAGACAACGGAAAAATAATCTGAAGCGTTAGAAAATGAGACTGGCGAGTAAATATTTCCCTCTATTTTTCAGACAAAGATATTAAACTCTTAGAAACTTCAGGAAGATTTCATAGAGGAGTTAAGTGTTACTCTAAAAGTAAACCTAGAAAATCAATAAATTAAGTTTTTTAAATCTTTGTCTTTTTACTTTTCAATTTTTAATGAAAAGCATACTTTAATAAAATATTTGTTATTGTTCTCCTTTATTAAGGACTAAAGTGACTGATTAACATATATATATATACATATTCAAGAAATGCAGTAAAAGTTATAGCCTAACAAATTTATATAGGTGCTTTTTGTAGCACACCATCTATAAGTTTATGTCGTTAGTCAGAACTATTACCTCTTAACATTAAAAGAAAAAGTTTATATATTATTTTATATGCAGCTAGGCACAAACATATTTTATGTTTTATCAAAAGTATTAACTGTTGCTTTTTGAGAAACAGCTTCTTGGTTAGTACCACAATTTGAAATTATATCGTCTTAACTCTAACACTAATTTGATAAAGATTTTTAACGTTATTAAGTACATAACCAAACGCAGAAATGCTGTATATTAACGGTTAAAAGACTAAACATGTCTATTGATTTGCATTCGCTTCAATAACATAAACATATTTTTGTTCCATGTTAACAAACAAACTCTCAACTTTCCATAACCTCAGCTCTTCCTAAATTTACCCAACTATTTGGGATTTCTTTACCAGGATAGTATATGATACATCTATCTGAAGAAAACAATATACAAAAACATAAACTCTCCAAACTTTGCCAGAACCATTAATTTACTACCAATCCGTCACGTCCTAACATCACTATGCATAATCTTTCCTATTATACTTTAAGCAAACCGGCGGTCTAAGCGCTTGAAAAAGATTTCAACTTTGCTGTTACTCTCATCGTATCCCTACCAAACATATTATATCCCAGATAGAATCTTCTATTATGAAATTTCCCGAAAACATAGCTAATGATATCAGACAAAAGGTATCCAAAGTTCTATGTACAGCTATGTTACTCAAACATAATATTAAACCTTCCGAACTATAAGCCCTCAAAGCCTTATGACAAGACAAAAACGTGGTTGTCTTACCGGCAAACAAAGGTAATGCTACTGTTGTCCTCAACAAGACTATAATGCCAAAATAGACCACTTACTATAATCATCAGGCTATCGCCAAATACTCAACAATCCTACTACCTACTTCAAAAAGAAAACTAAGACCTTTATTAAGAACTCTAATCTATCCCTTGATACCTCGAGAGAAATTCTCAAAATACTCAAATGGTATGGTCTTCCAAAAATTCATAAGGAAAATACGCCCTTATGACCCATTGTCAGTGCCTTTGGTTCACCCACCCACAACTTAGCCAAATACCTGGCGAAAATTCTTCAACCCCTTCCAGAACAATCGTCATCATACATCCTAAACTTCTGCCCTTTCTTACAAATTTTAAAAACTTTTCCCATTCATGAAGATGACGTAATGGTCAGTTTTAATGTTGTCTCCCTTTTTACTAATATATTCGTTCTAGAGACCCTGCAACTTTAAAAAACTAATCAAAATTTGGACGAAAACACCATTAACTATCCAATGCCTATTTTACTTTTCAAAACAAATTCTACTGCCATACTCACTTTCGCCCTAACTTATTATGACCGATTTCGAAATAAAATCCTTTGCATCTTTCCCCTTAAAACCTACCTGTTGGATAAGGTACGTCGATAATACGTTTGTCATCTGGACTCACGAATTCCTTTCCCACCTTAACAAATACCAAGTTTAAAATGGAAGTTGAACATAATAATTCTCTCCCCTTTTTAGACACTTTCATAACCAAAAATCTTTTCAACAGCAGTTTTTATCATACCGTCTACCAAAAACCTATCCATGTTAATCGTTATCTAGACGCAAAATTCCACCATCACCCTGCTCTAATTCATTCAGTCGCAAAATCCTTAATCGCCAAATCTCTCAGATTTTCCGACAGTGAGAACCAACAGTCTGAAATCGATACCATTACCAAAACATTAATACAGAACGGATATTCTTAAAAATATCTAACCCATATCGTTAACAGTATTAGTAAAAATACCATTTTAAGAACCCATGACCTTCCCAACCAAATCAAAGCGTTTTTACCTTATAACAAAGACATTATAGATAGAATAGGCTGCATACTGAGTAAACAAGATATACATACTGTCTTTACGACCAACAACAAAATAACTCAGCTAAGGATCATTACCCTACGAATCCCAAGGTGTCTAAGAAATACTTTGTGGTAACTGTGACAGAACCTGCGTAGCCAAACGAACAGACAAATATCTAATCGCATATACAAACATTCTTTAGCTGTACGTAAGGGTGATATTTCTTTTGCCTTGGCCAAACACAAGAAAACCGGTCATACGATTAATTTTTCCAATTCCAAAACACTCGTCCTCATTTTCCATACTACGAGTAGATTTATTCGAGAGGCCATTAAAATTAAAAAACCTGGACGCTTCAATACTCGAGACAATGGTCAACGCTTACCCGCCATTTGAAAACCGTTAATTACCACACGTCATTACTTACCCAACCCGTTACAACACACAAACTTTTTCCAACCCAGTATACTTCCGGCACAAACATGTCCCCGCCAAACTTTCACCTTTGTTTCTACAAATAGTGAAGTAGAGCACACAAAAAAGTCAGTCTTTTTATTTGACTCTTAGTTGTCCTTGGGCAGTAGGCAAATTGAGACCTCTACTAAAGAACTAAACCTCCTTGAAAATAGCATCGAAGCGTATGCCCTGAATTTCCCAATAATTGACGTGGTTCAACCCGTGAACCTAATTGTTCATTTATCACTGACCGCAAAAGTGTTTCGGAATATATAATGTGGCAGGTACTGCAATGCCATGTTTCGTAAAGAAATAATGAATTTATTATAACTAATCATTCATTGGGTGTCTTAACTGCTCTGAATAGATGATCTATTGGTAGAAATGGTTTTATCTGTGATTAAATATCTCTATAATATGAAAAATGCATCGGCTTCATCTCAGTTCCTAGCCACATTAGTTTAAAAGGAAACACGCTTATTGCTTGTAGATCACAAATCATAAAATCTGTTATCAAAAACTGTTACTAATTTGACAAAGTGAATGGAGTTACGTAAGCCCTGTAAAACGACTTAAAGCGTTAATATCCATAATACTTTCAAAGAACTTATCTAGACACGATTTATTCAAAATATATAGACTTAGATTAGGACATATAAACTGGGCCTATAGATACAGAGTAAAATCATATTCTTGTTAAATACCGAATTTTATAAGCAGTAGGGCAATATCATGACATAGACACACACATATTAGTCATACTTTCTGATAATTGAAAAATTGAGTATTTGATACATTTTCTTAATTCTTGTGGTCTGTATCCTGAAATATAAAAATCTGGTGTGAACATCACACGACTTTCCTTATCCTATTATTAAACATTGGGAGGAATTTCCCATGTAATCAAAATATTTAAATAATTCAAAAACGGTTAAAGTTAGAAGGCTGATTTTTTGAGCCGAATTAGTAAATATAGCTGTGAATGTGGTGTGTAAGTTTCAAGGAAACCGGTTGAAGCGTCTAGGAGGAGATAGAATTATAAGTTTAGTTAGGGAGATAAGACAAATATATATTAGATTATACCGGGTCCATCGTCGCGGCCCTGCACTGCTCTCGTCCTGGAATTTGTTATTTTAAAAAAGGACGAGGCGCGAGTCCATCGTCTCGGCCCTGCTCCGCTCTCGTCTAAAAAATTTGTTATTTTAAAAAAGGACGAGGCGCGAGTCCAACACTCGAAGGCTGATTAAAATAAACAGTACAAGACAATAATTGGCTCGTACTTAAAATTTTGCTACGTCACTGAAGGTAACCGTGCGAGCTCGACCGCACAGCCTTCGCCATTATCGCCTGCGTGCTCCCTCCTATCCGCCAAGCGCTCCCCCCCCCCCCGTCCTCCCGCAGTCGGCCCGGTAGCTCTCAGAGCGCGCTGTGATTGTTCCGTTTAATTAACTTTTAATCGGCTATAACTTATTTATTTGACCTCGGATCAAAAAATTTCATTGTAATTTTTTGTTCGTCTCGGTCTGATCTATCCGGTAATATCAATTTCCCGAAACATTTTATGAACACCCGGTATATTAAAAATCTTGAGCTTCAATTTTTTTCGAATTCTTATTTTATTAACTTTTATTTTAAATTCATGTTTATCTCATAATAACAAATCATTTTTATTCTTATAAATTTTTTGTATCTTCAACCGTTTAGATTCGCGACCGCTTTCCGACCAATTTTGCGGCCTTGCGACCAAACGACTCTGCCGATTTTTACCAAAAGCTTCGCACTGCGTCCCCTACCTACAGGTAACTTGCATACCAAATTTAAAGTCTCTAGCTCTTACGGTTCTTGAGATATCCTGTTTACTGACAGACCGACACACACACACACACCCACACACACACACACGAACCAATGGCTCAAACCAACTTTTTTGGTGTCCTGACGCTGTATTTCGTTCAGAAATGTGAAAAACTGTGTAGGTCAAATTTCCGCCGATTACATTACTTTCCTTATTATAAGATAAGGAAAGTAACAAACATTAAAAGAGCATTTCAATTTTATATACTTTTTTTAATTTTAGTTATATTTATTTATTTAATTTATTTTGTTTTATTTAATTTTTTATTGTATTTATTTGTTTACTTACTTAATACTTTTCTTTTCTAATATTTGAGCTTTGCGATTTAGAAATAAGAATCTTTTGATAAAATGCAGTACTTTTATAATAGTATTTCTTATATTAGCTGTGATATTAATCACATCAGTTTTTTTACTATGATTTTAACATATTTAATTTGCGATATTTACTTAAACACTAATTCCTCTAATATACTAATAGCTTTTGTCATCCATGCCTACTAAAAAATGTTTTAAAAATATCGTTATTAGTGAGAAAATAAAAGTATGATTTAAGTCTGCATACAGCCTCCTTCGCATATTAGACTCTCGTAAAAGGACTAGATCAGTAAATGCTTATAATATATACTGCAATTAGAGAAGTTAAAAACAGCAGTGGGGCTGCCTTAAAAAAAATGTGAAGCAAAAAGAGGGTTCTACTATTTCAGGACTACTTACAATTGCTACATTTAATATGAAAAATGCGTGCAACTCTGTCAGATGATTGGATATTCAGCATACCTTTCAAAATAGATTTGCACTATTTAGGTACTTTCCGTAAGTACTCGAGAGCACAATGGATGCTACCGCATAATCGTGAATCAGAAATAGAAGAACTGTTGCAGTTTGAACCAAGAGATTAAAGTTGGATTAAAATCTCTGAAATACCAATTATGATGAACTGACTTGCATGGAGATGACCAAAGATATCTTTTTGGCTAACCACGCGAATATTATATGGCATTAGAGATTGTGAGAGCTCCACAGCCGCGACGTAAAGGCTTCGGCCTGCCAGACTAACGCGCGGCGGGCCCTGGGCTCGACTCCCAGGTCAAAATAACGGCAAACATCGAGTGCTCTCCGGCCACCATACAAACACCTTTGGTGGTCGTAAAGTACATTCTCCTTCTTCTAACGGGTCATACTAGCCACCTGCCCGGGGTACGCCCAACATGGCTCATAGTACTACACGAAATGTGTAGTTAGAAACAGGCTAATAGCCTATATAAGAGTAGAAGAAGAACATTAGAGATTGTATACCAAATTATAGAGGACTAACTAAAGCCAAACCAGATTATTAAGAAAGCTGACTGAAAAAAAAAATAATTCCTGTATTACTGATAAATATATTGATAATAGCATCAATACACGTACCATTGAAAGTTAAGTATTTTGTATTTATGTTAATTGATTACGTTCAACGTTTTATTTTCTTTATATTGCGTTTTATTTTAAAAGACATTCGAATAATTATATTGACTTTGAAGACTCTATCAAAAAGTCCTTTTGCTTAATTCATCTTTTTTTCTTCATCTGTCAATAATTTTGTTTGATGTTTAGTCTATAGCCTAGTTCATTTCAAAAATGTATTTTTGCATATTTTTAAGTGTTAGAGCTAAATGATTATATTATTTATTGAACTTTGTTACAGATTACATAAGCTAATTGCAGCTTATTTCTTCATTTTTAGCTTTTCTGGTTTTATTCTTTATTATTACAAGCCAAAACCATTATTCATTTAAATTAACTAAATTAAGTTGTTGCACAAATAATTTATGTTAAAAATATATACAGCAGAATTTTGTCAGTTGTGAACAACTTATCAAGCTTTCATGTGTTCTAGAAATTGCAAAATTAAGCACATATAGACACATTAAGAAGTATCTATAAAATAATATACCACAAATACATACCCTTTTTCGCATTTTCTCGTTCATAAAACTTCTGATCAAATTATATATAGTCTCAAACACGGATGGAGCATTTATAAAATAGATTCCTTTGATTCTAGCTGGGTATGCCTTGTAAATGCAAATAATGGATTTTTTTATATAACTCGGGGTGTACTGTTTGAGATAGCCTAAAGGCAGTCCTCTGAAATCTAGTATGACATAAACACGAGACACAACAAGATTGTCGTCTTCCCTTAACATGATGTCGAAAAGCATGAAATACACCTTAGTGATATTTGTCAAAGATACCGTATCGGGATTAGCTTCGGACAACCTCAGTATCAATATTCTGGCGCCAGTCACACCAATAGTTTTGGGTAGAGGCATTAAAACCCTAAAAACATAAATTAAAGCAATATATTTTACAGTATATAAACATACCCTGATTTTAGCACTTCTTGAACTTCGGCTGAAAACGGATCTCTGTTTGCAAAGAATTCTGGAACTAGTGTCCGCATAGTATAAAAGCAGTCGAGCTTTTGCTTTGTTTTTTCAATGCTGAATTTGCACCCCCGCAAAAAACTTATTATCCATTGATCATCTAAATGATAACATCGTATATTTCATTAGAATTTCAAAGTTTGATCGATAAACCATATGGTTTAGCACATTTGCAAACTTTGGAAAAAATAGTAATTATATTATTACCTGTTCTAGCGTTGAGGTGAGGCTGTTTATTAAGCCAATCATGAATCGTGCTTAAGTCATCTTCTCGCCGGCTTAAATCTTCATTCAATTCTTTTGTGGCTTTATCTTGTAACTCCGTACTAAGGGGACGAATCATGGTGAATGCTCATGATACAACCTGCCGTAAGAAAAGTAGCACATGTAATTAAGAATATATAAAATATTTTAAAATGGCTTTTACGAAAACATCTTGATGACAAGCTCTAAATTATATGTGTATTACAAAATTACTCTTATATCGGACGTTGGGAATTGATTTAAATTATACTTAATTTAAATAAAAACTGTTTTCATTAAAATACTATTACAAAACATTTCAAACGTTTTACATTTATATGTATTTGTTGTGCTGTTCATCGATAAAAAAACATTACCTAAAAAATTAATAAATTGGGCATTAACGAAAATATTTACACGATTATTAATGGTATAATTGGCCTAAATTCCAGTAGTTCTTAATGTTTTTATTCATTAGCATTCTAATTTATAGGCAAAGATAAGTTTTTATCAAATTTAACTGCGTAAGAATTGCGTTTATTTCTTTTGTATAAAAAAAATAAGGACATAACTGCGTTATTCGATAACAAAATAGCAGCAGTTGTGATTATTAAATAGCAACTAATTTTGTAGACACAGTTTAACCAAGCTAAATCATTACGATAAACGGTATCTATACACTATTATGTGTTCCGGGATCTTCTAATGTGTGTGTGTGCGTAAATTTAATTTGGTAATCTTGCCATGAACAGTAGTATATGAATAAAACATTATAACTAATGGTAGAGAAAACATCACCTATAAAAAAGCTGTCAAAGTAGAAAACAACGAAAGTGTATCGGGTTTAATTTATCAAACAACACAATCCAAACCTACAGCTTGCACAAAACTTTTGCTGAAGCAGCTTAGAATGATGTTAAGGTTATCTCAAAAATAAGTTTTCCTATTCTTTTCTTAACGTACGAAAATATAATGGAAGAAAACTTGAAGTATACAATTTGAAATTCTATACTATATACTATTCACGTTTTATTGACAACAAAGCTTACAAAGTTACTTTTACGACCATAACATTACTACTGAAGTCCGTGATTTTATTGCTTTAAATGTTCGGAATAAGGAATCTTACAGGTATATCAGTGAAAAAGTGCAGTAAATGGAGCAAAATGTTTATGAAAGGACAAAACATAGTAACGACAATGATTTAAGTATCTGACAAGATAACGCCTGAGACTACTTTCTAAATGCACACCCTCTTAAATGTCGGCCGTTGTTTAACTGTTAATAAAGTTAAAGTGTGTATAAAAAATCTGGTGTGAACATCACACGACTTTCCTTATCCTATTATATATATATATCGGCCCTGCGCTGCTCTCGTCCCAAAACTTCTTATTTTAAAAAAGGACGAGGCGCGAGTCCAACACTCGAAAGCTGATTAAAATAAACAGTACAAGACAATAATTGAGTCGTACTTACAATTTTGCTACGTCACTAAAGGTAACCGTGCGAGCTCGGTCGCACAGCCTGCGTGCTCCCTCCTAGCGGCCAAGCGCTCCCCCCCGTCCTCCCACAGTCGGCCCGGTAGCTCTCCGAGCGCGCTGTGATTGGTCCGTTTAATTAATTGTTAATCGGCTATAACTTATTTATTTGACCTCGGATCAAAAAAATTCATTTTAATTTTTTGTTCGTCTCGGTCTGATCTATCCGGTAATATAAATTTCCCGAAACATTTTATGAACACCCGGTATATTAAAAATCCTGAGCTTCAATTTTTTTTCGAGTTCCTATTTTACCAACTTTTATTTTAAATTCATGTTTATCTCATGATAAAAAATCATTTTTATTCTCATAAATTTTTTGTATCTTCGACCGTTAAGATTCGCAACCGCTTTGCGACCGATTTTGCGACTTTGTGACCAAACGGCTAGGCCGATTTTTACCAAAAGCTTCGCACTGCGTCCCCTACCTACAAGTAACTTGCATACCACATTTCAAGTCTCTAGCTCTTACGGTTCTCGAGGTATCTTGTTTACTGACAGACAGACACACACACACACACACACACACACACACGAACCAATGGCCCAAACCAACTTTTTTGGTGTCCTGAGGCTATATTTCGTCCAGAAATGTGAAAAACTGGGTAAGTCAAATTTCCGCCGATTACATTACTTTCCTTATTATAGGATAAGGAAAGTAAAAATGTAATAAACTGCAGCAAAACAACAGTTAGTCTAATTATTAGAGATATGCTGAGTTTTCGTAAAGTGGCTACCATGACTTATTGTTGATAACCACCTATATTATGGTGTAACTCTTGACTTCTTAACGTGCTATGAAAACGAAAGACTCGTCTTAATTAGAAGGAAAGCGAAAAATAAAACATTAGTTTAAACAAATTTAAAAACAAATTTCTCTTTAGGAATAGTCGCGATATTCTTTTGGTTTACTACATGTCGAAAAGCACGATGTTCAGATTGTAAGAAGACTTAAAACAGCACTCAAAAAACTTATACTCACCTACCAGTTTGGGTTTAGAAGTCAATATACACGATGGAGCAAATACATAGAATTGTTCATAAAATAAACAATTATACATAAGATAAACAAATCTAAATCATAGCATGTTACGTTTACTTTGAGAAGAGGTACATGTCTACCGGTAATACTTAATAATACTCAAATTCCACAAACTAAAGACGTGAAATATCTGGGTATGCACTTGGACCCAGGACTGACATGGCACAAACATATATTCACTAGAATAAAACAACTTTGTGTTAAATTTAACCAGATGTACTGGATCTTGCTTGGATAGGAAATCACAGCTGAAAATAGAAAATAAAATCCACTCTATAAGGCTATTATTTGACCTATCTGGATGTACGAAATTCAACTGTGGGGTATGGCTAGTGAATCCAACATTGAAATCTTACAACGGTTTTGGAATAAAGTACTGAGGTGTATTGTCAACGTTCCGTAGAATATGCCAAACCTCAAAATATAAAAGGACCTAAACACTTCAAATCAGAGGAATATGCTTCATAATCTGTTCAAAATCAAATAATATCGAACTAACATTTGGGCTGGTAAATATATTCTAACAAACTCAATAGGTATAAAAGCTGTTTTTGTAAGTTCGAAATTTGAGCACCCTAACTGCTTTAGAATGCATTTTCAAATGTGTATTTATCGAAAAGTAACTCGGCTTTATCTTAAGGTATTACTAATCCCTTAATAATAAAGTGAAGTATAAATAGATATTGAATGAACCTCCTTGAAAGCTATTATAAAGGTATTTCAACTATCCCATAGAGGTATTTACTAAAAATAAAACTAATTAAAATATCTGAGGAAGTTAAGAATCCAGAACAAGAATTTTATATATTTTTTTTATAAATTAAATCAAGAAAATCAATAAAATAAACATTTGTGCTTTTAAATATGCAAAATACATTTGTGTATGTGGGATATCCATGCTGTTTTCCATTCTAATGGAATTTTATCTCCATTTATTCATTGATTTATTAATCTCGTCAGTAGTTTAAACATCTTTTCTGTTTCACATTTTATCAGTTTATTTGGGATTCCCGCTGGCCCTGGTGTTTCTTAATGTCTTTACTGATTTTTCTATTGTGCTTTAAGTTATTTCTCTCTTTACATCGTTTTTGCTTTGTAGAATTTTTTGTTAATAATTTTCTGTAGTGTTAACGCCATTGTTTTTCCGTGATTGGTTAGATCTTTGTCTTTTCTTTGCAAGGGAATTTTATTGTCTTTATGAATATCTAGACTTTACTCGTCTTCTTTTCTCCTATATATGTTTCTAACTTCCTGCATTTCGATTACCAAATGCCCTGTTTCGCCTTTTTAACCTTACTTTTAACCAGTCTTTGTTATTCCCCTCTATCTCCTTGCTTTCCAAATATATTAACTTCTTATTCTTTTTAGGTTTATACCCTATCGCCTCAAATGCCGCTTGCTGTATGCTTTCCTTGATATGTTTATATATTTCTATACTTGTCATCTCTAGTCTTCTGGCTTCAGGTTTAATCTGTTTCGGTATAGATAATATGTGCTTGGCTGTTCCAGACTTTTTACATTATATTTTTTCTCCTCTTGCCTTTCATTTTCTTTCTGGTTTGGTGTATTTTTTATATGTACTAGTGGAAACATTATCTTGGTCTTCACCAAGTAATGATCTGCTCTACATTTTAGTTCTCTGTACGCTATTGCATTTTCGATTCTCAATCTCAAATCATGTCGAACAATGATGCAATTGATTATTGATTGTCTTTTTCTTGCTTCTTCCCACCATGTGTATTTGTGTATGTTTTTGTGTTTATAGTATCCATTTGATATGTTTAGTTGGTGCACTTTGCACATGCTTATGTTCTATTTCAATTATCATTTGTTCTTTGCCATATGTCGCTACCACTTTATCGTTGTTTTTCTTTCCGACTCTTCCGTTGAAATCTCCTACCATTAGTAATTATCTTTTCTGCCCATGTTTGTTTAATAGGTCATTAATTTTGTCATAAAAGGCATCTTTTCCTGTTATTGCTTTGTTATCATTGGATGTGTATTTGCCCAGGTTTGTCATTCTATGCTTTTGTATTTCTATATTGACTCTTAGCGTTCTTTCGTCAATTAGTTCTTAGCTTTTTTTGTTTTAGATATTTTCTTTTAATCATCATGGACACTCCTTGTTTTGCTAATTTCTCTTTTTACACTCTACTCGATATGTGTATATGATCCCATATCTTCAATGGCTTTTCCTTTCTTTTTGATCTTTATGAGCATTATAATATTAATATTAATTGTCTTAATTTTACATCTTCTCACTGATTTCTTTAATATTTCAGGTACCACCAATTATTGTTCGTCTCCTTCGGTGTACTTTATTTCGCTATTTTCTCTTATTCTCTTCTGGGGTTTTATAATCTAGATTCTTAGAGAGCCACGCAGAACTGTACGCCCCTCCCGTATCCTATTGGGACCTCCCTTTGCAAGGTGTGGATTACCGCCCGGGGATTTAATTCATATTTCTTGTTTTTCATTCTGCTAGTTACTCTCTTCTCCCTTCTCTTTTTTATTTATGTTAGGGTTCTAAGTCCTAACGCTACAACCCCATCTTGGAGGACCTTCTTTTCCAGTCGCCCATTATGGAACCGACGCTGTTCGCAACAGCCCAATGTGGAACAGACGCTACTGTTTGCCTGTTTAGTCCGCGAGGGGTATTTTATTTTTCTCCCACCCAGTATATCTACCAGGTATTTCCCTATCCGCCACTTGGGGACACGCCTTCTAGAGATACAGGCAATCCCCGAGGAGTATAACTTCTTCTTCTTTAATAACACGTTATCTTGTCTGTTTTCAATTGTTTTCACCATGTTTATAAAATATTCTTGAACTTATTTTTCATTAAAAATGCGTTTATAATTTTTTTTTATAAGTATAAATGTAATATAGGTGTCGCTATTGTGAAATAAAAGTACCTAATTATTTAAAACACATATTTTTACTTTGCATATTTTAGTGCATATTTAAATATTTTATAGTGATTTTTGATACATAAATTCCAAGCTCTAGCAATATGTACAATCATTTGAAATAAACTAACCACCACACTACTAAACTTTGTTAGACATATGTTGTACTTGGTAAATTCATAAATAAATAATATTTTTATTGCAACTGTGGCTTTATTTATCATAAATAAAAATTGACTGGACAACAAATCCTAATAATTATTATTTTTCGAATATTACCATAGCTTGAAAATAACATTATGAAAGTAAATGATCAAAGAATACGAATAACGAGTATATATATATATATATATATATATATATATATATATATATATATATATATATATATATATAGGTGTATTTTAACAATGCCACAGTGATGTTTACCAAACAACGGTTCGATGAGTACGTATGGATAATGTTATTACCTAAGCATAATATAATCAAAGCCAGAGCAGGCCATAACTTGGGACACCAATTCGAAAGGGTCTTCAAAATACTACAGACATGTAAAATTATTATAAGTCACTTTTAATTTCAAAACCATTTAGAATTGCTCATTATTTAGAAACTTTTGGCATTAAAAACAATAAACAAAGAAAATATATGTGATTACAATTTTTTGTTGCTTACGTCACATGTTTTTCCCATATATAAGCAGAGTTACTTTTAATACTTCTGGCTTAGTCAGAATATTTGTTTCATTTGCATGAAAAAAATAACTTTTAGGGGCATCTTTGCTTTAATTTCTTAATAGTCCGCGATGCCTTTAGGTATCCCCATAAAAAAATTGCAAGGTGAATGGTCTGGTGACATAACCGCCCCACAGTGGTCCCAAATCCCGAAAAGTTGGCCAAAAGTCGAAAACATGTTTCAATTTGTACAAAACTTGGTACCTAGGGGTTTTTGAGGTCGCTGATTACGAATCCTAAGTTAAAATTACAAAAAAACAAAATGACGGATCCAATATGACAGACGTATGTAGAAAAAATATTTGACTTAAGCTAAAACTTATATATTATTTTTAAATAATTGTTAATTACAAATTGGAAATAAAACTAAAGAAAATAAATATTGAAAATGTGATAAAATTATAATATTTAAACAAATTTGTTTAAATAATTTTAGTTTCTAGTTACTCATTGAACATGAAACATTTCGCAATTTATTCGAAGAACTAAAATGAATAAAAACTAAGAAATAAGTCTGCATTTAAATAAAATATATTTTCACAAATACAAAGTAAAAAATCCAAAATGGTAAGTACAAATTAGACTAATCCGATGAGTCTTCTGTGTCGTAATCAGTTGATTCTGCTATAGAAATGTCGGAGTCATCAGTTTTTATTTCAATAGGTGGCGGAATTAATAACTGAACTGCCTCTGGTGACAAGGATTTTAATTTCTTTTGAGGTAATTTTCTTAAGTTTGTAATAAATGGATCTGATGTCACCAACAGCTGTAAAAAGACATCTTCCATGGTTTTCGTACGAGTGCATTTTCGTGAGAAGTCTTCTCGAAACTTTTTAATATATTTATTACAAGACTCTTGGGCATTTTCAGACATTTGTCCGATCGGCAATAATTAGGCAGCTATTACTTGTGTGCCATGAATTAAGATCTTGTGCACTGTAGTTGGCATAAAAAACCAGGGATATAATTCTACGAATTTTTAAGCTGTTTCTAAGGTATATTCTTGAAATTTAATTAAATCAATTTTATGACCACTCGAAATTGCTTTCAATATAACATAAAATCAGTTGATTAAATTTTCATCTACTCCTGTTGTAGAGGCGGAAACAGTCAAATTTTTGAAAAATCGCCGAGCAGTGTTTCCATCATTTGTGCTGTCAAATCCAGGCTTTGGTTTATCCACGATGAGTCCTAATTGTAAACGAAAACCTTTTTGTATATATATTTTTTTGAGTTTCTGTTTTTTCCTTTTCTTCAATGCTACGTGCTTGCCACTTTTTTAAGTCAAGTTTGTAAGATATATGTAAACAACACTCAAAACAACAAGAAAAATAGGTACATAATAATTTATATTTCAGTTGAATAATAATTATTATAAAAATTAATTTACGTTTACGAATTTTATTATTTACAACTTTAATATTAATCAAATGCACAATAATTTTATACAGAAATTATACTAATAGATTTTATAACAATTTGCATATTTACAAAAATGTTTTATATTGGACCACAGAGCCATTTGCCACGTGTAAGTTAAAAATTATGTATCAGTGGAGACTTATGTACCATAGTCTTCGTATAAAAAACGCTCTATTTTTATGCTTTAATATGTGTAAATTTTAATATATATTTACAAAATGTTTCACCAATAATTATTTATGACTGGCACATTAACGCATTTTTAAGCTTAATTATGATATATACACATTTCTTTTTACAAAAACATGCTAAAAATCCTTAGGCGCAGCTATGCGCAAGTAGTTTTTGTTGATTCTATTAAACAATAGTATAAACTACAATATAATATAAGTTTCGTTGCGGAACACCGTGGAACAAATAACTTTTTCTCTACGTTTTTAAAATTTTTACATGTAATTTTACGTTCAGTTTTATTACTGTCTTTTATAAATTGTTATTGTCTTTACTGATAATATAGCTTGTGTAATAAATGTTTATTATTCTACTTACTATCACCAGAAGGCTCCATTTTTCAGAATGAAAATTGGTTCACTGTAGAATGTTTGGCGTGCTTCTGAAATGAGCTTTGCTTTTCTTCTTTTGAGCGCGGCAGATGCTACTCGTGCAAAGGTCGACTTTAGCACTGAATTATAGACTCAGGTTTAACGGTCTGTCTTTTTTGATAGCTGTTTGATAAACTTGAACTACCAGTCTAGGTAACTCAACACTTTAAATTCCCTAAATAGAAACTTTATTTTTCGACTTTTGGCCAGCTTTTCGAGATTTGGGACCACTGTGCGCCCGTGGAAGGTCACCATATAAGGAGATGAGGCGGTCTAAAAACATTCTCGGCGTGTGTGCAGTAGCGCCGTTTTGTTGGAACCATACTAGTGCATTTTTAGACTCGTTAAGTTTGGGTTCCAGAAAACTGCGTAACATCGCCAAATAGGGGGTAGATATTTCAAAAAAAAAGTATACGCTGACAATAGAGAGGTTGCTTGTAGAGCTATCGAGAATTTTGTGGAGCCCTAGATCGAAAATTTTGCTTATTGACGCAACTCGATAAATGAAAATGAGCTTTGTCTGAGCACAACAGCATGAGATATAACATTTGCCAATATGTCTTCCCAAGCAGCTTGCCGGACATATCAGTCACTTCCTTTAAGTTTCTGGACCATTTTCAGTTTATATGAGTGAAACGTGAGATTGTAAATCCGAGTTCTTCTTATGCCCCGGCCAGACATTTTCAAGACAAGAAAATGCTTAACTGCGAAACGTTGTGGCGATGTGACAACAGCCTGCCTTAGACTTATTGCCGTGATATTCTCGGGAGTCCGAACGCTACGAGGTCTACCAGGTGATTTCCGTATCCATGTTGAATCAACCTATCAAAAGCTGTGTACCCACAACATTATAGTTTTATTGGTCGAGACTCTTTCAAAATACCCGTTACGTTACAATCATAAAATCACTGTTTTTAAAGTGTCTCCATCTCAATCGTACGGTGTTTACCGTCACAATAGACACTAAAATAACATTTTTTCTGTTGCTAAAGTATGTATGACTGGAGCACAGTCTACCAGTACATTGAGCATAGCGGTTAATTCAAAAAGAGAAGATCATTCTGTCGGACCGTGTATTTGTGGAGCGGAACATCGCGTTATTTCTTTCTAATATCTTAGATACTTTTATGTTTAACACTCATCTGTACTGGTGTACTCGTGTAACAAATAATTAATACAACTTACTTTTTAAAAATAAATAAAATATCTAATTGCAATTTTCCCAGCTTAAGCAATGACTCTAAAGTTTGAGAAAGTTCGAATTAAATACACTCATTTATTTTTAAAGGCCAAGTTACCCTCTAGAAACCTATAAAATGTGATTAAGGTCGCCTAAGAAAAGCCATATATTAATGCTAGTTATAAGAAACTGATCATACCATAAAACTTTAGTGCTTTCGGTCCGAAGCTCAATTTATTTTTCTATTCTTTCTTCCAACTATTAAGTTTTATATTTATTTTTTTATTACATCATACAAAGCTGCAGAATTACATAATAACTTTCGTTATAGCCTTATGAATCTATTAGATCAACAATTTTTTTGGAGGGAGATTTAGTCATAATTTTTATTTTTGGAATTTTATAATTTTTTTAATTTTATACAAAATAATTTAAAACTAAGCAATTAACTTTGAAATGAATAAGAAGAAATTTGACATTTTGATCTTAGTCTTTTATTCTGCCGATTTCTTTATCTTTTAATTTATTTTATTGTTTTGGTTTACTTTCTGTTGTTTGGTTATAGTTATAAAGATAGATATTGAAATTTGCATGAGTGTACAGTAATGGCGTAATAGCTGAGGCTGCTTCCGGGAAACTGCAATTAAAATGATATTATTTTTGCATTGTTAAAAACACAAAAGCATTCACTTGAATGTATGCATTTGTAAAGTGCATTTCTTACAAAAAGATGAATATATTTAGATGTATTTTGTTTTGGTATACGTTGGGGCTATTTTTTTATGTGGAACTAAAAAGCGTAAATATTATTTTAATTTATCATAGGCCCTAATTTCGTTTGAAAATATATATTTTTTTGTTAAATAATACACTTATAATGGCAATTTTTAACTAGATTAAGCAAGTTTATCTTCTGCGTTTTGATGGAAGGTGCTTAGGTCACAATGTTCCGTATACTATGAGGTGTTCGCAAAGATTTTCTGAAAATACAAGAATTACAATAAATTGCACTGCAGTTGTAAAAGAAGACATTCCAATATTGACAAAAGTAGCATCCCACTCATTTTATGTTAATACATTTTGCACTTTACCAAACTTCAGGTAAATGGCAGCATTAAAAAATGCAGAAATCGAGAGAATCTGAATACTTGTGAAGATTATTATAAAATAAATTTACCTACTTCGTGTATAGCACTAAATGGTATGGGAAAAGAATGGGATAACTTGTTTGCACCCTTTAGGCCTAAGTGGACTTGTCCAATAAAAACGGTAAAGTGTAAGTACAATGTATTTTTAAAATTACATTAATGTAATGTCTTATACAGGGATACTATGTATCGCAGAATTCTTCTATCAACATACTTTTTACTCCTCTAGGTGATTGGTACTGGAAAATACATGTAAAAGCGATATACAGTAAAACCCAAAAACTTATTGGCTGTCTAGATATTGAATTTCGCACTATACATAGACTTTGAGGTAGATCAGAGCGTTTTAAGTATTGCTTTTTAGATTGTAACGTTAACACTATTTAATTATTATATAAAAAGCACATCGTAGCCTACATGTTTATAGTAATTTATTGCAATATATAAAATACAAAAAATAATGTTTTAATCTAATACTCGTACAGGTGTATTTCTCAAAAGTTTTGCTATTTTAAATAAGAAAAACGTGTATTTGGTTGAACGTAAAGAATTTAAAATTACAAAATTACTTATTTTAGTAGAAATCGATAAATTTATAATTCATAAAATTTTAATTATAATTGTGTTACTAATGGTCGATATTAAATATTTATATACTTATTTGAATTAGTTTATTTGAGATTGTACTTAGAAAAATCTTTACAATAGCGAAAATTTTCCCAGCGCTTACATATTTTAAGAGTTTCGGGTATAATAACTAGATTTTCGTAAAATGCAATGTCTTTCACAAGCTTGTCCTCAAGCTTTGCCGTACGATAGGTATGTTTGATGTAAAGAGGAGGCAGTCATGAATATTTAATTTACTTGTTGTTAATAAAATGATAAGATTCTACCATTTTGAGTAATTTTCTTTGTTCTGGTATAAAGATTATTTGGGTCACTTTAAATTATAAAGAACAATGAGCTATTTATAGTATCTATTATAAACTTATGACCTTAATAGTAACGGTTTTGTATCTAAGTCATATCCCAAAGATTTATTTAATTTAAACCACTTTTAATTGCAGATTTAATTTATTTTATCTTATATATCTTTTAAGATCAAGGTGAAATTCTTTATATAATAACGCCTTTTAAGCAAACGGAACCAATGAATGTAAAATTATAATCTTTTGTGGAAAATTTGTGTGTATAAATTTTTGAGAGGTGAAGTAACTCTTATAAGCTTGTGTACGACTAACAACTAATACAATTAATTACTTAGTATTTTCATCAATGTTGTCAGAACTACCTTTGCTTTACCCAGCATCAAATTATTTATGCACTTAATTTACGGTTGCAATTGTCAAGCCTTAAAGCTTTAAGTTGGGCTGCCGTTTTGGCCCAAATAGACACAGGGCCTGCTCCTTTTTCCGAGCCGGTTCAGGCTTTACTTAACCCACGGGTGTATGTGACGTCGTCGTAGTAAGTTAAATATGTGCATGTTAATAGACACAATAAGCTTGAAGCTGCGGTGCTAATAAATTCCCCTAACAAAAAATAAAGTTGTAAGTTACAATGTGTTTTTTATCAAGTTTTGTTATCTACTAATGGTGTAGGATGACAAAGAAAACTGTATCGATGTAACAGCATTACGTAAGATTAGAACTAAAAAATGTAATCTTTAAGAACCTGCATTCTCTGATCATTAGGTATATGTTTGTGTATCGGGCTATAATATTATTTAATGAGACTAGAGGTCTCGAGAAAGCTGTAAATACGCGAATTAAGCGAAATTCTCTTCGAAAGCAGAAGATTATATCTCGGGAGATGCAAATTTCCAAAACTTCAATATCTCACATTATTAAGCAAGGGCTAGAACTAGCTGCTTACCAAATACATAAGTCATATTTGTTGATAAATTCTTTAAAAAAAGATAGGAGTGAAAAATCAAAAAAGTTGCTGACTGAGTGTGCGCATAAACAGTAGAGGATTGGCTTTCTGCTAGCCCAAATCTCGATCTATTAGATTACAAATTATGGTCAGTCTTAGAGGGAGAACTTTGCTCAAAAATACACTCTAACGTTAATTTTTTTAAGCAATCTATGATGGCTACATTTAATACTTTACCAATAAATATAGAAAATAAGGGTAGTCATTTTGAACAAATCCGCCTTAATTATACTTACCAATAACCGTTTCCCAGCGGGGTTATTAGATCCCCAACTCGGCGCCCCCCAGGCTTGTTAGATATAACGGGTACTGAAAAAATAAAATACCCAGGGCGGACCAAAGCTAGCATAAGGGGCAACTTCTAAGCAATGAAATTAATGACTCTAATATTTTTCAAGGTGTGATGAGCATCAATGCTGTAGTGGAAGCAACTTATCTAGGAGGCGGTCTCTTAATTACAAAGGTTGGGAAGCGACAGCTGGCTTTACAATACCGTATACAGGCAAAATTAAATTATGAACCGGCTGAATGTTGGAAACCAAGTGGCACAAAGGAATCTTCAGAAACGGCGTTTGCGTAGTGGTGTAGAAAGCCACTGAAAACCAATACACTATGTTTCCTCAGGATAATCATGATAATGACTGCAAACTTAAACAATAGCCCCGACCCCTTTTGAATGAGCCAGAGTTGCGAAGAATCTCCCGGCCAGCCAGTGTCAAAATATCTAATATGAAAATTTGAACATAGAGTGTTTGAAGTATGTACGAACAAGAAAAAGATCATAACACCATTACGGAAATAAAGAAAATAAACATTTCAGTTCTCGACATAAGTGAAATGAAATGACGATAGTCACGAAAATGTGTAATAGAAGAACATGTGGTGTATTACGCAGGAGAAAATAGTGTACAACATAAAAATGGAATGGCGATCATTATTACCAAAAATATTGGCGCAGCTATAACAAGTTTTATACCATACCCTAACAGAATAATGATGTTATAAATGCTATTTCTATGAACATTAATTTTATACAGATGTACGACCCAACAATATATTGTGATGACGAAGAAGTAGAAAAACTATGCCGATTTAGTAAAACTTCTACCACAAACCAAAAGTAATGCCATTATAGTATTTATAATAACGGTAAGGCTCTAACGACCCGCGTGGAAGCACGCCCTGCGAACTAAGAGGTTAAGGCTTTCATATATTCGCTCTCTCTGCCCGGTTGTCGCGCACCATCTCTAAAGCACAGGCACTCAATTATTTTTAGTGACGTTTAGACTACCCGCCAGGCATCAGAAAGCTCCAAAAATAGAATCCGGAATAGAACCCGTTTCTCAACCATTGGATCACGTTGGCGATATTATTATAGTATTAATGGGTGATTTGAATGCAAAAGTCGGAAGCTACAAAGACGAGGAAGTAGCAGGGAAAGATGGACTGGAGGTATAAAATAGCAGATGAGATAGATTTATACAATTGTACAGAAAACCAATTAATTGTAATAAACACGTCCTTTAAACTCCCAAAAAAAACGCCTCTATACCTGGTAAATACCCAACATCGTGGAGTTTGCAACCAAATAGATTATATCACAATTAACCAAATATATAAAAATACTATAATCATATAATTTACTCGCAGCAGAAGTAAGAATAAAACTCAAGAAATTAAGAAAACCCAAACATTTGGAAAAAACAGACCGAGATAAATTAAACGATAGACAGACAAGAAAAGAAACATCTAAGCTATTACAAAAACGTTTTCAAATAAAGAAAGATGTCAATCTAAAGGACAAGCGATTGAAAAAGATAGAAGAAGTTCAAAACGATTATCAATGAATCAGGGCATTCGAATCCAAAAGGAATAGACCTCAGAAGAAAGAAGGTGAATGACAGATAAAATTTTAGACCTCGTGGAAGAAAGAAGACAATATAAAAATCAAACAACTCAACAAGAAAATAAGAAAATAAGAAAACAAATAAACAAAAACTAACGAATGCATAGAGATTGAAGAACATGAAAGAAGACATGACACATTCTATCTATACAAAAAAAGTCAAAGAAGCAGATGGAACACTACAGGCAAACTTACAAACCAAAATGAAAACCTAATATTAGATATTGAAGAAAAAGTGAGTAGATAGAAAGAGTATATAGAAAAGCTTTTCGTCGACTAACTAAATGTGGAGCATTAACTACAAAATACAGAACAAGAAGTTGAAAAAGCTATTTAAAAGCCAAAGAATAAAAAAGCCGTCGGGCCAGACAAAATACCAACAGAATTATTAAGACTGTTACAAGGCCAAAGAAAAAGCACACTTTTAAAATTATTTAATTTATTTTACGAAATAGAGGTAATTCCATCAGACGGGTTGAGATCAACATTTATTACCATACCAAAAAAATCTGGTGTGAACATCACACGCCTTTCTTTATCCTATTATTTGGGTAATTCTGGCAAAAATCCTGGGCTTCAATTTTTTTTCTTTCGAGTTCCTATTTTACCAACTTTTACTTTAAATTCATGTTTATCTCGTGATAACAAATCATTTTTATTCTCATGAATTTTTTGTATCTTTGCGACCGATTTTTACTAAAAGTTTCGCACTGTGTCCCCTACCTACAAGTAACTTTCATACCAAATTTCAAGTCTCTAGCTCTTACGGTTTTTGAGATATCCTGTTTACTAACAAACCAACTTTTTTGGTGTCCTGCGGCTATAATTCGCCCAGAAATGTGAAAAACTAGGTAGGTCAAAAATTTCTGCCGATTATATTACTTTCCTTATTATAGGATAAAGAAAGTAAAAACATTGGCCGAAGGAATGCAGTGACCACCACACAATTAGCCTGACGATTTATGTACTAAAAGTCTTCCTACAAGTGATACATGAAAGAATTTATAGAAAGATAGAAGCGAATATTGAAAATACACAATTTGAACTTCAGGAGGGCTTTGTTTGCTATCTAAGTTTTAGTGTAAAGATCTAGAAACATAAATAGCCATGTGCTTCTAGGATATATTGACTTCAAAAAAGTTTAGATAAGGTTCGGCAGGAAAAAATGGTAAGAATTTTAAGAAACACCTAAATTAACAATAGCGACATTAAAATTAGTATCAAAAGGCGCGTGCTAGAGTGGAGAATAAAACCACAGATGACATTGCTACACAAAGAGTAGTCAGGCAGGGGTGCATTCTGTCGCCGTTAATTTTTAACTTTTATTCCAAGGAAATAATTAAAGAAACAGTAGATTAAATTGAAGAAGAAGTAAAAATAAGTGTAGTGTTAATTAATATATAAGATATGCACGCGACACTGCGTTTAGGGCAAATGCTCTAGAAGGATTACAGATAGTTTTTGACAGAATGACTGAAACTTCTAATGATATGGTCTCCAACTCAACACCAAGAAAACAAAGTACATGATTATTAAAAAGAATTACCGAATGATTATGGTATGTATATTAACGGATCACCAATAGAAAGAACTTAGAAATTACAGAAGTGGAAATTAAATTAACTAATACGAATAGCGTGACAATCCTAAGTGCTTACAAGCAGCTTATCAAAAAATTAAGTGAATACGAGTTTAAAATATTATTTAAAACCCTTGAACTAATGGTGATGGGAGACCTAAACAACAAGCTCACAACATAAGGTTGCAGGACAACTAATCCCGCAGGCGTAAAATAATAATAACAATGGTAAGGCTCTACGCCCCGCTTGGGAGCACGGCTCTCTCTGCCCGGTCGTCGCGCACCATCTCTGATGCGGGGCGATGTGGCAAGCACCGCGCCTAAGACGACCGCCATTATTACCCCTTGTCCGAGTGAACTCAGGTACTCAATTATTTTTAGTGACTGAGTAGGCCACCCGCCAGGCATCAGAGAGCACCAGGAATTGAACCCGGGTCCGTCAGCATCGCAGCCCGTCCCTCAACCACGGGACCACGCTGGCACATATATTGGATATTGTCCTCCAAAAAAAACTTTATCAAGCTAACTAGACAAAGGCTAACTTATAAATTAAACTCTGACCATTTGCCCGTAATTATCTCATTTTTCAGTTCCCCCAAATCCCAAACCACCTATTTTTCCAGTAATGGACTATTTAATTTGGATCTCTTCCAAGAAACGTTGAACCACAACCTCGCAAAGGCTAGAGTTTTTAAAAGTCAAGAAGACATCAACGACCATTTCTAGCATCACTTCATCAATAATTGATGCTGCAAACCCAGACATCACAACTCCATCTATAATCTCTCTCCTCGCTCCATAATCAATCTCATTAAGCGTCGGAGTCAAACTAAAAAACGAACAAAAAGCCTTGAAACTAAAAGATTACTGAATAACTTTACTCATCATCTAAAACAATCGTACTGCAAATACACCGATTATATTGGTTCTGGCGGCCCAGTAAAGTGAAAAATCATTTAAAAAATTTTAAAACTTCTCAAGAAATACCAACACTTAAATGAGATAATATTACCTTCTATACTGACAACAAAAAGCAAAAGCATTCGCCAACCACTTCGAACTGATCTTTACACCGATAATAACCTGAACCCCTACTCAAACACGTAATCAACCTTATTAAAACACATCACCCCATTAGCACTGGAAACATCCAACCCACATCTCCGATAGAATTAGGTGAGCTTATAATGGCACTACCTAAACACAAATCAAGCGGCTCCGACCTAATATCTAACTTAGTCCTCTAACATATATCTAGTAAATGCTTGCCATAACTAACTGTCTTGATAAACACATGTCTTAGAATAGGCTATTTTACTCGAAGCTGGAAGCATGCATATGTTCTCATGTTTGCCAAGGCTGGAAAGAACAAGAAACGTATGACAACCTACCCTCTCTAAGCTTCTCGAAAAGGTTATCTCCGCTCGCTTAGCAAAAGTAGCTGATGCATTTTATATTCTGCCACTCTTGCAATTTGACTTTAGAAAAGGACACTAAGCCTGCCTTCAACTTCAAAGTATCGGAAAACTTACTGAAATTAGTTTTGAAGACAAATCTTATACTATCGCAATTTTTCTAAACCCAAGCCTTTAACAAAATTTCGGCAGTTGGTTTCGAAAAAACTTCTAGATTATAACTACTCCGTTATTTCTTAACCATCATATTTTTTTTTCTTAAAAGAAAATACATTTGCTTTAAAAGTGAATAAAGAATTATACGGACCAGCGTTAATAGTAATATATCCCGACGACACAGCTATTACAAAACACACAAAATAGGAAACAGCAATTCACCAATTCCAAATTGCAACGAACAAGTTCTGCAAGTGGTTCAAAAATTGAAATATCAAAATTAATCCTTTAAATTCTAATGCAAGAACTTTATCATAAGGAGAGTAGTCAATCCACACTCCATTAACATCAATGCACCGTGCTAGTCTGAAGCCTCAGAGACTCTGCAATCAAATATCTTGAAGTTCATCTAGATAAAAGACTAAATTGGAGCTTCCAAATTAACTAAACAATTACACAGTATTACAATATACTACAACTTTACCTAATTATTAATCGGAAAATCCCGGTCAATCCAGAATGCTGTATTCTTTTATACAAATTTCTTCTACGATTCCTAGCATTCTATACTTTGCTTGTAGTGATACAACCGAAAAGTAATATTCTAAAACTACAAATATTTTAAAACAAGATTCTGCGAACTGCAGTGAATACCTCATGGTTTGTTCGTAACACTCAACTGCATTACGAGCTGGGAGTATCATCAATTCAAAACTATCTAATCAGAAACAGGAAAATCTTTATTATAAATATAAACAAATCCGAAGAAGTGACATACTATAATCTTGGCCGGCGTAAAATCCACAAAAGACTAAATAAAAAACTTCTCGGGATGCGATTTCAGATGAGGAAGATAAAGAAGGGACGCTAATGCTATATTATGTAGTCATTGTTAACTTACTTAAAAACGTCATGTATAATACCTGTAGTGTTGACAAATATAATAAATTTTAAAAAGCAGCAACTTAATCTCACATACTTTATTAGAAGAGCATCCAAAAGATACTGGTAAATTATCATAGTATTGAGTGGGCTATTGACTTCTTAAAACCGCATGATGCACCTGATTAATAAGTTTACACCTGTACTACTGCAGCAAGCGAAAGAGAGATAATTATCATTATACGAAAACTTTTAAATAGATTTAAACTTAGCAACAATATATTTCTCATCTAAAGCCATCATAAACCTGGAAATTATTCCCAGACAAACTTAAGTGATAGACATAAGCAAAACTCGCCTATAAGGGGCTCATTTCAGCTACATCAATATAACTAAAGTCATGCGAGGCTACTTCTCATGAATTGGTGATGAGAAATAAAAGTTTCCTAAACTGCCTTAACATTGTAGAAATTTTTGATTATATCTTTTACAAATAAAACAAAAACACCATCTACAGAAAGCAGAGCTGATATCTATCTTTTTAATGAACAACAAGTGAAGCAATAACCTGAGAGTAATCTTAGATGAAAACTCGCGATTTCCATTTTTGGACTTCCCCTTTCTTGTAATTTGTATACGCCAGTTTCACACATTTTGCAATTTTGCTTTATTTTTTAGCTTTGAAAATTCATTTTTATTTCGAAGAGTGTTTATGTAGGGTTATAAAATACTGTAAAGACTGATGACCTTTGTTGAACCCTTTCAATTACTGCTAGAGACTTTACAAGAGCTTTGTTCCAGAAACATACAATTAATGTAATTTTAAGACTTTTAAGCTTTTCCAATATTACATTTGCTCTATATTGTAGGTATTTAGCCTAATCACTATTATGGCTAATGTATATCAAAGCATCAAATACCTCCGGGTGCAATTTGTATAATGCTTTACTGGCATCACTACAGATGTACCATCGGGTTGTCGACCAAATTTTATAAATAAGTCCTTTTTGAGGTGAGACAGTAAGATAAGTTGTCTTTGTGTTTAAGAACTAAAAAACTTATAGATTGGTTGTTCTAAAGGAAAACAGATTACTTGTTGTTCTCCGCACAAGGGGTACATGTGGCTAGAAAATTTACTTCTTTTATTTGAGCCTGAAGATCTTTGTTGACGACATGTTGCTGGCATTCTAGTAAGTTTTCCGTCTTCTACAGTTATTTAAATCAAGACCTGCAAATTCTACTGTAGACATTACAGCATTCGCCATCTCTTCACGTTTATAACCACAGTTAGGAAGAAACGTCAAAAATAGTTCAACAGGAGTTCCCATATGTAGCACGTAGCGTACCAAAAGCTAGTTGGTCCGTGTGCGACACATCTGGCATTAAGTGCACAATTATGGAATAATACTTAACATTTACAAAACCCTTTGGCAATCCCTGATTTCTTGGTCCGCCAGCAATTGGTAGTTGTACTTTATAAGTATGACAGAAAATTTGTTCTTTTACTTCAAAAAATCTACTTTAAATCAATTTTATATAGCCAAGAAAATTACCATTTTTACAGAGCCTAATATTTCATTATCCCCATGAATTTGCAGTTCATGAAAAACTTAAAACTTTGCAACTTTCACGACTCTTAAAAGAATATTTTACAAAGATAAAGCTTCTTCTTTGGACTGTTCTGTTAGTTTACAATATACTCTTTGAGAAACTCGGCTTCTACTAATAAATTTTGAAATATACTCATTGCGTTTAGAGTTGTCATGATCGGTTTTGTATACCGGGTGTTCAGAAAATGTTTCGGGAAATTTATATTACCGGATAGAGCAGACCGAGACGTACAAAAAATTACTATGAGATTTTTTGATCCGAGGTCAAATAAATATGTTATAGCCGATTAAAAATTAATTAAATGGGCCAATCATAGCGCGATCGGAGAGCTTCTTGGCCGACTGCGGAAAGACGGGGGGATGCGCTTGGCCGCTAGGATGGAACACGCAGGCGATAGCTCGCACGGTTAGCTTCAGCGACGTAACAAAATTTTAAGTACGAGTCAATTATTGTCTTGTACTGTTTATTTCAATCAGCTTTCGAGTGTTGGACTCGCGTCTTGTCCTTTTTTAAATCATCAAATTTTGAGACGAGAGCAGCGCAGGGCCGAGACGATGCACTCGGGCCTCGTCCTTTTTTAAATTGACAAATTTTTAGACGAGAGCAGCGCAGGGCCGAGACGATGGACTCGCGCATGGCCTTTTATTTAAATATTCAAACTTCGAAACGAGTCGGTGCAATACCTAGTCGTTGGGTTGCCAACTAACTCGTTAAATAATACAGTAATAAGTAAAAAAATAAATATTTACATAAATGAAACAATAAATAAGTAACAAAATAAATGAAAATAGAGCAGTTGCTCAATATGCCCTCCATTTCTTTCGACGACGACCTTTCCCATTATCGCCTGCGTGCCCCTCCTAGCGGCCAAGCGCTCCCCCCTCCCGCAGTAGGCCAGTAAGCTCTCCGAGCGCGCTGTGGTTGGTTCGTTTAATTAAGTTTAATCGGTTATAACTTATTTATTTGACCTCGGATCAAAAAATTTCATGGTAATTTTTTATTTGTCTCGGTCTAAACTATCCGGTAATATAAATTTCCCGAAACATTTTATGAACACCCGGTATATATATATTTTTAATCATCAAACTCTAGTTTCTAGGAAAATACTCGTCCGATGGATTTTGAATATACCTACCAATTTCGTTTAATGCATTCTCGATTCGTTAACTTTTTACAAAACAACTAGCACGAAATTTTTTTAGTGGCATGCTGCTTTTCAGATTTTTTAAAGTTAGTCATAGTTTCATTGTAGGTCACCAACTCATAAAGTTTATCATTTTTTGACCACAATGCCTGGCCAACAAGTGATATAAGTAAATCTCCTTCTTTGAGAATATTTTCAGAGCTCTGTGAACTAGAAGTATCTTTTCAGCTGTATATTTGATGGACTAAAATTTAGACTTGAAGTAACTGAAGTTGATAGCAACGATTATAATTGCTGTGGACTACTTGAGAAGAGATCGTCTAATTTTGACATTTTCTTGATCACAGCATCTTACTCTTCAAAGGCTCTTTGTTTCCTGATTCTGCTTTACTTATTTTTTTAACAAATCTCAATCTTTTTTTCATCTCATTGTTTGGCCTATATGATAAATGTAATGTGAATTAAACAATTTAACTTAAACATAAATTTTCTTCACAAGGACTGCACTGCTGCACAATAATTATAAATTATAATACGATTAACGCAACTGTAAACTATTACTATAACACTAATTTATTTGCATAACGGTTGTTTAGTGTATGACTCCTCCTATTCAAGTATCAAATGCGCGCTTTTAGAACTAATCAAGAAGTTCTAGAATTCGAACTCAATGGCGCGGACAGTGAATATTTTGCGCCTCCCTAAGCTGCAGCTTACTCAACCTATAAGTTAATTGAAAGTGTTTGCAATAAAATTTCTGATCTAAGAATAAATTATTTAAGTATAATTATAAGAAATATAGTTCCAATGTTTAGGATGTTTCTTAATAATCCTGGAAATATGTTAATTCAATAAAAAAAAAATAAGGGCTTACCTACAATTATATTTTGTGGTGATGCTAGTGCTCATACTTCAAGCGATATAAGCCTTTTTGTTCTCTGAATTTTCCGCATCTTTTCTGAAAATAATGATGCGAACTTGATTTTTATACTATTTTATAAGTGGTCCATGATAATGATTGCTATAAATTGGTAGGTCTAAGTTTTTCATGTTCAGTATTTCTCTTGAAATGAGCAACAGTGATAGATATTGCAAAAGTATGGATGATCCATTTTGGTTACATATATGTTTCTATGGGCGTCTTCTAAGTAACTTCATATAATTTATTGTTTATTGTATCTATTATTAACGTTATTCTATTTATTATTGTTCTTTTGTTCTGTTTTGTGTATTACTAATAAATTTTGAAACCCTTTTGTTGCGTAACCAAATTTTTATAATTAATCAATGTTTAACTAGTAAAAAAAACAGTCCTAAAACTAGTCCTAAAAACAGGCAACCTAAACTAAATATTTGGTTCAGAGTTTGGTCGATAATTAAATAAAAAATGAGCTAATAATTGTTTTATCGGCCATGTCTAAACATAATGACACTCGCTTGGCTATATTTGGTTTCACATAAATCAAAATTGTGCCACATGCGCCTACCAGGGCAATTCGAAATGAAACCAATAACAGATACGCGTAGATACACAATCTTTGTTATGCATATTAGAAACGTACAACAGTACGTTACTTTATGACGTAATCGCCATAAAAATTGAGGCACGTAACTAACGTCCTAGGAGGTTTAAAAAACTCTCCCGCCTGGGAATGAAGTCATCTTATAACAGCATCTTGAAGCGCAGTGTTATCGTTTCATGTCACTGTTTTTATGTGCATAATGGACCTTTTTTGCACGTGTTTATCGCCTCGTCGTGAATGTTAATCAATCTTTAAACATGTGACACCATTGACGTACGACACCTTCGCTGATCACGTTTGATCCGTAAAAATTTGCAACCAATCATGGCTAGCGAAAGTTTGTTTTAACACAGAAATCGTATTAGTGCAAGCGCTCCTCATTTGGTGAAATTTTCTATGGCAGTGTTTATTTTCAATTGATCAAACGGAGATTTCTTTTCGAATTGCCTCGTAATTGAAAGCACTACAATTCTGCGCTCTTCGGTGCAGTTACATTCTGCTTACATAGTATTTTTGCAATGATGGCATAATAATTGACGCAGCTTCTAGCAAATTACGTTTTTTAGGAAAGTAGTATTATTTTCCCATAACTCAACGTATCATAGCATGTATGTTAATGTACATGCATATGTAAGAGTACATTTTTCTCAGCATCATGAATATATTGAAGCGTGTTTTGTTCTGGTGTGTGTTATGGTTATTTATTGATGGGCAATCAAGAAAGGTATTTTATTATTATTTAGATTATATTATTAAAAGTGCAACCTATTATAACTGCAAACATTATGACTTTTTAAAATAAGTATTTTTCATTTTATTAGTTTGAGTATTTTGAATTTTTACTGTGAATTAATTCTGTTTTACTTATGCAATTTTAGTATAAATTCACGCAGATGCGCGCGCGCGGAGATGTGTGCGTGCATATTCATTTTATTAATTTGAATATTGCCAGGTTAAACAAGCTTATCTTCTCCGTTTTGATGGAAGATGCTTAAAATTCTATATTAAAGGTCCCAATACATACTATTCTATTGTATTGTCTAAAGTCTTAAAAAATATTAATAATTGCATTAACTGTGAATGAGGATCTTCCAGGACTGACAAAAGTAATGCTTTTTGTGCATTTACTAACAATATGTTTTAACAAAATTTAGTTGAAGATCAGCATTCACAAATGTGGAATTCGAGAAAATCTAGATACTTGTGAACCTGTTCATAACGTAGAGTTACCAGCTTTGTGTATGGTTTTGAATGGTGTCATACAAGAATGGAACAACTTTTTCTCGACTTTCAGGCCCAAGTTAACATGTCCTCTAAAAAAGGTAATTGTTGCTAAACTAACTGCGTTACTGCAATATATTAACGTAATATTTCACCAGGGTTACTTACGTAAAACGCACACTCGAATATTTCGGTTCCTAGGGTATTGGTTTGGAGGGACAAACGTATTAAATATCAAGAATTCTTGGTTGTTTAGACGTGGACCTACACACTATATATAGGCTATGAAATGTAATGCAGCTTTTTAACTATTCTATTTTAATATTATTATGTATATACTAACCGCGTTTAAAGTCAAATGAGCGCATTATACCGCACAAGCTTGCTGTGATTTATGTGTGTAAATACAACAATAAAAAGCTATATTTTGTATTTTAATTTATTATAAATAAAATTATTACTACGTAAAAAATAAAGCTAATAAAATAAATACTATCGACACTTTACATAAGAGAATTACTACCAAAGTAAAAAGGCCTTATGGGCTTATTGTACCTACTAACTGCAGCCTTCAGTACTACGACATCACATATGTCCAGCGAGACACAAACTCGCCCGCGCGTTCGGTTCGCGGACGGCAGAGAATTCAGTTTTGACCACTTACCTACGGCGGCAAGCCATCGTACTTCTTAATTATATATTAAGGAAAGTCAGTGGCCTTTTTAAAAGATACCAACGAGTTAGCTCTCTTTATATTTATATTTATTGGTCCTAGTTAATTACTAGAATGCTATGTGTAAATTTCTTGAAGAGCGTTAGTGTTCGCTTATTTCAAGCTACAGATTTAAGGTAGACCTATAAGGCATATAACAACGCTAATCTGACTAACAATAAGCAAAGTTTTACAATATCTTTTATAAGCTATAATAAATTTGAAAGTAACAGGTGCAAGGAAAGATTCTTATATAAAAGCTAAGCATGTGAAAGAAGTCACGTTTTCTTTTTTATATATATATATATATATGTATATTTGGAGAAAAACATACTATTGTGTACAGTATACTTAACAATAATATTTCTTAAGAGTAATGGGCATACAATTGTTCCTCTACATTTCTCACTAAGATTTCTAAAATTAGAACGATAACAAGGTATGATGTGACAGCGGGTATACACGTTAATACGGACACACACACACAGAGAAAGAGAGAGGGGGGGGGCACGCATTTACCTACATACACATGTTCTCTCATAAGTCCACAAATGGTAAGTCACACCATTTATTAATGTGTTATTATGTTATATAATATTTATCTTAGTATTAGTCGTAATTATAGATTACACTGTTTTTGTTGATATCATTGTTTTTTTCCATTAAATCGTATATATTGTGTTTGTACTGAGCAGATTTTATGCCATTAATATCAACGGAGACAAAGTTCTTGTTATATGTATCCATAAGTCTGTTTAAAGGCGCGGGGCGGCCAGCGTTTGTGCGGCATATATTTGGAACAAATAGTTCTTAGGAACGTGTTTTAAATGGGGGTACTCTGAAATTTATTCTTTCAAGGAGTTCTGGGCTATTGAATAGGTCCTTGCAGATTTTGTACAGGGTCGTCATGACCAAGGCGATACGTCTATCTGATAGTGTTGTAAGATTGTAGTTCGTTAAAAGTTTTTTATAGATTATTTTGTCTTGAAATATATATTTTTTGCCCACTTACAGGCACTGCAGCCGCAAGGGTTTATTGCGCCCACTAACATGCACTTAATGCTAGGACATTCACACAAACCCAAGGGTTGAGCGAGACTCGAACTCGCGCGCGCCGGCTAGAGGACAGAGCCACCTGGTTGAACCATCTGAGCCACCGCGTCTCCAGTCTTGAAACGTACGGAAGTGTGTAACTCGCAGACATTTTTTTCTATTAACCCTATTTTTTGGCTGTGAATTTTATAATGAGGGTTCCATATACTTGACGCGTATTTGAGATATGGTCTAATTAGTGCTTTATATAGTATGATATAGGAGGAAGAATTTCTAAATGGTTTGGCAGCTGTGCGCTTTTGCAGTTATATAATCTATGAGCTGGTCAAAAGTTAATTCTTCATCTATAATTATTCCGAGATCTTTAATTGCTGACAAATTTTTTATTGTTATGGTAGTTTGATATAATTTTATTTTTATTTTTTGTGAAAGTAATATGGACGCGAACATTAAGAAATTACTATGAACGAAGCATTGGGATATATCGTTAATAAATAATATTTATAGAAGGGGGCCTAAAACTGATCATAATTTTTTGAGTGCGCTTTGAAAGATATGAAGCAAACCACCTTAGTAGGTTGCCTTTGATGCCGTTGAATGTCAGTTTTTTAAGAAGAAGGCGATGGTCTACTTTATCGAACGCTTTTCGTAAATTTGTGTATATTGCATCTACCTGGGTACGTTGATCTACAAATTCAAAGATAAAGTTAAAGTAAGACATAAGTTTGGTTAGAGTAGATTTTTTCTTTATAAAACCGTGCTGCTGTGGGGATACACTCCATCATGAACAAGAGACTCAAATATTTCAGGTATAATTGATAATTTAGATATGGGTCTATAATTTCAAATATTTGATTTAGCACCTGATTTGTGAAGTGGCATGATAACAGCTAATTTTCATTTGTTAGGAAAGTTGCCTCCTGCAATACATTTGTTAAATAAGATGGTGAGAGGCTTCGCTATAAGTAAATGTAGCTTCTCCAAGAAGAGGGGGCCGATGTTGTCAGCCCCCGCGCTTTTTTTGCAATCTAGTTGGTTCAGTTTTCGTTTTGTGACTTTTTTAGTGATGTTCAGGCTACTAAATATGTGAGAAGAGGAGTCCTTGGTATTTAAATGTTTATTGCCTATTTATGACAATCACTCAAAAAACAACATTGTAATTTTCTGTTATATTTAAGTTAAAATTAAAATTTAAATTAAAACGGTAAGACTCTACGCATTATCTGGTAAAAGCCTGAGAACTGTTAAGGCTCTTATATGTTTGTCTTCACTACCCGGCCATCGTACACCGTCTCCTGATACGGAGAGATGCGACAATCACCGTGCCTTAGATAACTCTTTGTTAGAAGTATATGTAGGACTCAATTATTTTTAGCAACTAAATAAACTAAATAAAATGAATGCAGATCCATCCGCACCGCAACTAAGCGTCTCAAACTCTCCGCTATACTTAGGTATTAAACAAATTAATAATAAAACCTTTTAAACACGTGAGCTATCTAACTTACTTACTATTCTTTAACAATAACAAAACAAATAAAACTAGTAAATGTTTACTTCAAATATTATCTATTTTTGGAAACTAAAGGAAAGCTATCATGCAACGAATTATGGAATAGTATCAAAATAACATAAGTTGTCTTGAATCAAGTAAATGTAGATAATTATCTTACCTGCTGAAATGGTTATATTTATCTAAAATAAGAGTGCAGTTAGTTTAGTGCTTGTGTGGTAATGATAGTAAAGACTTAAGTATAAAGGAGCATATGTTCAATTCCGAAATAATAGCAATTAAGCTTTTCTTACAAAACATCGACTTCTTCATTATTATGAATATCATTTGCAAAATAATTTGAGGTAATCTCTTACAGAGTTAATATTTAATAACACAGAAAACATACCCTTGCAAACCAATTTTTTATGGGTATCAAAACAGTAATTCTCTCAAAGTCTTTATTAAATATATTTTGTAGGTGTGCCACTTACTGCAGTAGCTTAATGTCACAACTTTTAACAAATTTTAATATAGTTCTTTGTTTCGTGCTCCCCCAAACCTCAAAAACGTATACTTTTAACCCTCTAATCGTAACGGGTTTGTTGGCCTAAAACATTTTCCTCTGATAACGCCAAAGAAAGATGCGTAACGGGATTAGATTGCAAAATCTCGGTGGCTAATCACTGTCATCCCCCTGAAAATAACAAGGAAATTTGGTTTGAAGTAAAATGAATATTTCACGTGTTGTGTGACATGTAGTTCCATAATGTTAAAAAAGCATTTAATTCAAGTTCAATTTGATTGTTTAAGATTTCCAGATAATGTACACCATTGACAATAACAGCGTTGCCAACTTGGTCCTCAAAAGTCTACAATGCACACCAATTAAGGCATTTTTGTGAATGCATTGTTTTTTCATATATAAATATTGTTATACAGTTTTTGCATAACATTTTCAGGTTTTATTTACTGGTTATTAGTAAGTATAATTACAATAGATTTACTCAAAATGGCCACTCTTAACAGTTTGAGCCATTTGTCGATAGCGGCACGCACAATATCCGTTGAAAAAGTATTGACTGCAGTCTTAAGGAGACGCATCAACGAATGAGCATTAGGGTGTCCTCTAAAACCTCCATAATTTGTAATCTAACGAATTGAGATCTAGGCTGCCAGAAGGCCAATCCTCTACTGTTAGAAAACGAGACAAATTGTTGCTCAGACAAGTTTAAGTTGACTGAGCTTTGTGAGAGGGTGCAGAGTCTCACTAAAGGTCCAAGGCACACCTCAAAAATCTTATAGTACAAAAGTTTTACTACACCTTTCAAAACATTCTGTTGATACAAAGCAACCGAAAATTTGACTTCCTGTACAAATAATAAATGTCAATTACCCCGCCATAACAGACTCCCCACCAAACTATTAGAGTTGTTGAATGATGGTGTTTTTGAATCCTTAGCGCTAGCTGAGCTGTTTTCTAGATGACCTACCGTAAACATTGTAATTTTGTCTAATGAAAAATTATCCCACTGTAAAAATTTTTTATCCGTAAACTAAATTTTTCTGTGGCTATTATGCACGTACTCAGTTAACAACCTATTTGCTCTTCCTATTCTACCTTTCTTTAAAACATCTGTCGGCAAATATCCTGTATGTTTTTTGTAAACAGCTAGTCCTAGATCTTGCTTAATAAAACAAGACATCAAAGTTTTAAATATTCGCATCTTTCAAGATATAATCTTCTGCTTACGAAGCGGATTTTATTTAGTTCTGTCACCTACGGCTTTAGCTGCCTAAATAATCTTAACTGAGCATAGTCTTCCAGACCTCGACACTTCCAGTCTCATTAAACAATTTTATATGCAGGGTCTTAATGATTAGACTTTTTTCAATTTCACACTTATATAATGCTTTTACAGTAATAAGATATTTTTGTCGCCCAATTCCATTGGTAAATAACCAAGTTTGACAAAAAAACACAATGTAAGTTACGACTTTAAAGCTTGACAATTGCAACCATATGTTAGAGTTATGGATATCTCTATGCTGTTTAAAGCAAACATATGTTTGATTTTGTAAGATTATATATGGGAATACTAGGTATAAGTGATTTGTAACTTATAAAACAAAGTTATTGAGTAGTACCAAGATACAACATCTGTGATAACATAAATTTTCTTGTGACAAGACAGCTGTTGAAATTATTATATTTTATATAAACGTTTTTTTATAATTAACAATAAAATAGTTGACGTTCTTAGCCTAGCTAAGGACCATTATCTCCACAAATACCAAAGAGTTTACGAAATACGTACTTCGTAATGAACAAAGACAAATATTAAGCCGCATATAGGAACATTCTTTAACCATATGGAAGGGCGATAAGTTTCTGGCCCTTGCCAAACGCAATTAAAAAAAACAGACAAAATATTTTATCACATCAAAAATGCTTCCTTACAATTCCAGTTCCACCAGAAGAATTGTTAGTAAAACAATTAAAATAGAAAAACGCTCCCAATGTATCAATATTCTAAAGTATAATAAAGATTTATTTGTTTAAAAACTAATAATCATAGTACGTTACACAACTCGTACAAACAAGCTTTTCTTAAATCAGTACATATAGAGACCCTAATAAACAATTAATTTACATCTCTTTTAATAAATAATGTTAAGATGTGCATAAGCATAATAAATTTAGTTAAATGTAAATATAAACATATTGACTATATACAAAATTGACATTAAAAAAGCTGATTTGTTGTTAAATTTATTTATAAGTGTGTTTTAAATGTTTGTATAATTAATATTTAATTCATAATAATATTTGATTTACATGGTTAATAAAAATTCTAATTCTAGAAAAAAACAAAAAATTATTATACATTTTCAAGGTAGCATTCATCATTGTTATTTCGAAGCAAATGGACGTATGCTACACTTAGAATGCTTATGACTACATTTATATTCGCTACAATAATTCAAAGTGTACGGAAAAATTATTATTTGTTGTGAATTATTATAATCATATTCCTAACCGGGAATAGCTACAACTTCGCGCCACCTGAAATTTTTGCAACTAAAAACCAACATATTTTTCTAAATGCTCATAATTCTTTTATTCCATAGAGAATGCAATATGCACAAGCCCAACCTATATGTACCCCACATTCAAACCCTACTACCACTATCGTACCAAATGCCTCCGCAAATAATTTGGTCTCACCATGTAAAGCAGTGTAATTTAAATCAGATTTCTCAAAACAACTAAAAATTCTGATGTAAACTCAGTACACATGTATGATGAGATCGCTTCAGATTCATCAGGAGCTAAATAACATAAAACAACAAAACTATAAAAAAATAAATAATCTACTAAGTATATCCAATTACCATCAAGTCCTCCCGCAAGTCATAAATATACTACTGTCTCTTAAGGACCGAAAACTTAAAAACCTCTACCAATGTACATATACGGAGTAAAAAATTATAACAAACTGATTGAAGACTTTACCACTGCAGTAAAAATAGAACAAATTATTACAAAATCTTTCATCAGCGGCATGATTAAAATTATTACCCTACTTACTCTTATGGGAAGACGTAAGTCACATCTCAAAGACGAAGGCATAATACACCATATTTATTAATTTAAAGAACGCACTTTATTTTTAGAAACGATATTACAAAAGAGCTAGCTAGCCTGTGGCACAAAATATACAAATATTATAAATGTACGGCATAGATTTAATAAGAATGCGATTATTTACAATTGATATTGAATATGATGCATTGTGTGGTTTGTTTCTCGGGTTATAAGGCCGTGATCTAATTTCATAAACTCTTGATGTATCGTCCACAACTGCGGCGAACATTCGCAGAAGAAAATCTTCTGTCAGCTACTGTCCAGTCTTGCTTTCTTACTGCGTTGTCAAGATCAAACGGTAGTTCTGAAGTATTTACAGGTCAAGCACCATCTGTGCACTTCTCAAGCCCAACGAATTTATCAGAAAATGGAAGCTATTTTAGTCAGAGAACATGTGCACGCTACTAGGATGACTCTCGCTCTGAGTTCACTAAAATTGATGCAAGTTCATATCAGCTTGGACCCCAGAATCTATAAAGATGACTGGAATACTATAGATCTCATCAGTTTCCATTCTGCAGAGAAACACGAAGCGGCCGCCACCGTTAGATAATCTTTTAAGTTTCAGCGTTTACAAAAGAACTCTTGCACAGTTGGATTATAAGCAAACTGTAATAAACCTTTCCAAACATGAGCTTAGTCAGGAAGCCATCAGTGCTTTCAGCAAAGGCAAAAGTTTTCCGTAGCACCTAAATCTATTCCGGCTGAGGACATTATAGCTAACGTAGAAACAGCCACATTGAACCTTCCAACAGACGAAGCAGAGGAAGTACGAGTCGGGACTTCACGCATGTTGCGTGCCGTGCTAAGCTTCCTAAGAAGAACTTATCTAGGGTGGAATTAATTGCTATACGTAAACTCAAGAATGATGACACAATCATTGTTTTACCAGCAGATAAAGGTAATTGCACAATTGTACTAGCACAGGAGGACTACACGAAGAAAATGACCGAACTGCTCGATATGAACACTTACACCCACATCGCGGACACAAGCAAGCTAATAAAGAGTTTCTCTCTGGACGACACCATCAAAAAGAAAATAATAAAATCAGAAGCGCTGGCTCAAAGAATATACGAGCTCCCCAAAATACACAAGGATGATGTACTTGTGCGACCCATTATCAGTGCCATCGGTGGTCCTGCCTACAAGCTAGCCAAATACTTATCTAGTCTATTACAACCGTACATTGGACATACCAGCAGTTACATCAAGGACTCCGCACATTTTATTAACCACCTTCAAGATATCCAGTTACAAAAGAGAGATCTAATGGTCAGTTTTGATATAACTTCCTTGTTTACCAAAGTGCCGATTCAAGATGCCCTGCATCACCTGAAAAAATATTTTCTAACTATATCTTAAAGCTATTTCAACAGCACTTTACGTCCAGTTACTTTGTTTGGCAGGGCGTAAAAAACGGAATAGCAATGGGTAATCCACTTAGCCCTATAATCACCAATTACTACATGGAGAATTTGGAATAGATTACCATTAATACAGCCCCACAAAAAACCCGCGATATGGTTAAGATACGTCGATGACACTTTTGTGATATGGAGACACGGAAAGAAGACTGTCACAATTTTTTATACACTTGAATTCTATACACCCAAGCATACCGTTTAGTATGGAACTGAAATCGAAAGATAGGATTACTTTCTTAGACGTAAGTGTTAAGATCGGAGAATGGATATTTACAGCACACTGTGTACAGAAAACCCACGCATACAAACAGATAGATACCTTCATAAGCAGTCGAATCACCACCCAAGTCAAAAAAAAAAACGGTTATGAAAACATTGGTAGATCGAGCACGATGTATATGTCAATCACAGTTTTTGGATAACGAATTAAAACATTTGGAACAAGCCTCACAAGAGAGTGACTACTCGAGGACGGAGATAAATAGAGCAACTAAACCTAACAAATGCATACGAAAAACACGACCGAAATCGGTTACGGCAGGCAAAGCTTTTTATCTTACATCAACAGGGTTACGGACTGGATAGGGAAAATGTTCAATAAACACAAGGTAGAAACCGTCTATATTACTTCCACCAAGATACGGGATTTGCTTAGACCAGCCAAAGATACAAGAAACCCACAGGTTACACCAGGGGTATACTGCATACCTTGTTCATGTGAGCAATTCTATATTGGGACTACGGGCCGAACGATTGCTACTAGGATAAAGGAACACAGTCATCTGCTCATAAATCAACCAGAAAAATTACCAATTGCTAAACATGCTTTGGAAGGAACCATGAGATAGAATTTGGACAAGCACAAGTTTTATCCAATTGTAGGAATTATTACCCCAGATTATATAGAGAGGCGGTGGAGACATAAAAATTATTTTAACAGGGACGATGGATTTAATCTACCTACTTGTAAATCTTGGTTTACCGCTCTTAAGGGACAAAAAACAGACCGCAATATGGTAAAACACGCGCGCGCGCATACACACACACACACAGAGTGAAAGAGAGATAGAGAGACAAAGTGAGGGAGTAAAAAAGAGTGATATATATATATATATATATATATATATATATATATATATATATATATATAGAGAGAGAGAGAGAGAGAGAGAGAGAGAGAGAGAGAGAGAGAGAGAGAGAGAAAAACCCGATTACTCTGGAAATACTTGACCGATTGGGCAAAAGATTCGTTATGTTTCCATTGCTTTTTAAACAAGCCTCATCACTCTCGTTTAATATGTTATAATTATTATTTAACAATTGTTTGCTAGATATCAAATTCTCAATGATAATATAAAATATAAAAATAGTTAATAATAATGATAGCTTGCTGACATTATTTAGGGTGCAACAGTATAGCAGATGTCCAGTTTGGCCTAATGCACAAGCTAGATTCTCTAGTTTTCCAGGGCATATTCAGCAACATCTGATTTTTCAGATTGATTGAAACACACATACATTGTTGTAGTCGAAGAACAAATGTAAACTGCAAGGAGGACTCTTGCCCTGTACTCACTAGATATGATGCAAATGCATATCATCCTGGCTAGCAGAAAAACAACTGAGATACCGTATTACATTCCATTTTCCAGAAAAAATACAGAGACGCTGCTATCAATAGGCAATCTTCTAAGTTTTACTGTTTACAGAAGAAAAGCTCTTCTACACAACTGTATTGTAAACAAATAGTAATAAATAAGCCGCCAATGCCCTCACCAAAGGAGAAAATTTTGCGGTGGCAACTAAATCCTTTTCGGTTGAGAACATCACAAATTACATAGAAACTGCTGCATCGACTTTGCCATAAATCACATTAAAAGAAATTGCTAACACTGATTAGGCCACTATGTTGTTATCAAGAAGATGCCTGAAAAATATAAGTTGTTTTTTCTATTTTCATAAATAAGCGAAATATCGCCATAAAAGAATAAGTCAAAATATCAAATTTTTTTAAAATAGTATCATTCAAAATAACGATAGCTAATCTTCAGCCATTTTTTAAATGAAACTGATGATACTGGCTTTTATTTCTTCTGTAGTTATCAAAATAGCTTAGAAAAACGTAGAAATTTCCCTACTCTGTATGTATATGTCTCGCTTAGACTGAGTATAAATTTATTTATTTTTAGTAATACCACTGTTATCTGTCCACTTGGGATTAACCTTGCAACATTTAATCGCGCTTAACTTTTGAGAATCAATAGCGACGAAAATATGTAAGATAAGTAAACAAAGATATAATGTAGTCGGCTTTCGTCAAAAATATTTTTAGAGGCATCGGTCCCACTCACTATAACTCGTATCTCAAGGTACAGACAATTTTTGCTGCTGTGGTTCTATTTAAAGTGAGGTATGAAATTGTTATATTTCTATTATATAATTAGATAATAAATCTAGCAGTGTTGTTAAAATTACGTCTCAAAAAGTAATTAATTACAATTACCTTAAAAAATATATAATTAATTATTTTCCAAAGTACGGAATATTTGCTTGTAATTAATTACAATTACAATTACTTGTTTAATGTAATTGGAAACACTCAATTATATTTAATTATAAAATTTAAATTTTTTTTTTACGAGTGCAGTATTCTTTGGGTAGGCGGTATATAAGTATTGTAAATACCTAGTATAGTTTGAATTTTGAAAACGTATAACACTTGATAAATAATACCGAAACTCACAACTCATTAGTTATATTTACATATAAATATTTATTAATCAAAATTTAGACATAAAACCTTACAATACAAGACCTAATACTATATAATAATATATTATACTAATGTTTTTAATGTTTTTTACTATTACAAATCCTTTTACAAATAATAAAGTTTCAAATTGTTTATCAGATAATTTATTTCGTAAAAGTATTAAAATTTAGGCTCCTGAGCTAAACATGCATTCAACAGGTGCAAATGAAGAAAGAACAACATTATATATTTTTTTTAAATCTTCAGAATTGTGAGATAGTTCTTTAAAGACAATATTTTATCTTACGATTTTAAATAAACCAAAAATGCTATATAAGATTCTCCCTGAGATTATCATCAGCGTTGGCAGCAGTGATTTGCACAAAATCGAAAACATTATTTTGCAAAGGTGAAGGCGGGAAATTTTGATTATCTTAGGGAGATGGAAGAAATTGTTTCTGAACTTTATTCATAAATAATTAGATTTTTAATTGTAAGATACTTTTGTTTATCTTTCTCAAAATTAATCCAATTGAGTTTAAATGCAGGTAAAGAACACGTTGCAAAAATATATGGTGTACTGGAGATCTTGTTATAGTCCAAAGTATGGGCAAACCGACGTTGCACGTTTGCTACAATAGATTCACGAAGCTCAGGACAAAACTTTAACAATATCCTAAGTACAACTTTTTCTTTGAAACAGTTGCAGTTATTAAACATCAGGTGTTTGTTATAACCACCTTATTCAAATTTTGGTCTTTGACTTTACAGAAAGATAATGTTCGTTTGACATCTTTTTTCGGCAGAGAACATAAGCCCAGTCCATTTGAACGTTTTCGCTATATAATTAAAGTTAATTAGTTGAGTTTGAAAAACAATATAGTGTGAGAATTTTTAAATAAAAGAAAGAAATTGGTTACGTACCTTTATATATGCGTTTGAAAATTGTATGTTGCCTTGGGAGACGAAACCGACTTTTGCACCTATACATATTTGCCCTTTTGCTACTATTATGTCTTCATTATTTCAAACAACATTAAATATTCCGTAATTTAAAACTAATGGCAATTTTTCGTTATTCATCCTGTCTTGTCGAGTTCGCGAGATTTTAGGAAATGAAAATTAAATGCTTATTATTTCAAAGATGGCACAAACGGTCTAATCTTTTAACGACTAACGACTAATGAAAAATGTAGCTAACCCCCCTGTTGGATAGGTAGTTACCTGGTATTATGGTATTTAAACTTCGAACTACCTAAATGGGTTTAAAATGTAAAATTTATAAACATTTTATTCCAGCAACTAGAAACACAATAATAATTTGTAAAATGTAATTAGATTTACTGTAAGTGAACCAAAAAATGTAATTGAATTACTAACAAATTATAATAAACGATAGAGTAATTAATTACCAACCGAATTACCAGTGAAGTAATTAAATTATTGTTTTAGTAATTGTAATTAATTACTTAGCAACACTGAATCTAAATACCAAAAAAATATACATTTTTGAATGTTTTAAACATGGCATTTTAAAATTAGCTTTTATATAACAAGCACCAAATAATTTAAAATTTTGAGAATTTCCGTAATTTTGGCGTATTTCAAAATAAAAGTAATGCTATAAATATTATAAAAACAACTTTGAAAATGTAATAAGATTTTTTAATTATGAAATAATGGAATTTAAATTTATTTTACTGAGAAAAAACATGTGATGCTCATTTAGTACCCACAGATTGCTATAATAATGGTTTTTTTGGTTATGTTAAACAATTTTTCAGCTGTACCCTAAAATAAAACGCTATTGGCAATTTTTAGAATGTCATTAACATATTTGTTAGCTGAAATCATTTTAGTAGCACCAAAATATGTGCTAGTCGTTATTTTACTTTTCAAGAGCAAGAGAGCTTTTAATTCCATTATGGTATCTAAGAAATTTGAGAGATAAGTAAATATTTTGATAAAATTTTTCGAATCACGTATACAAATAACACCATATCTGTAAATTGCATCTACGTACATTAGCTTTCGAAAACCTGTAAGAAGTAGGCGATAACGATCCTGTCTGTTCCCCCCCGCCTCTCTCTCTATCTATCTATCTATCTCTTTCTCAATCTTTTTTACCCCCACACTTTGTCTCTCTATCTCTCTTTTCCTCTGTGTGTGTGTGTGTGTGCGTGCGCGCGCGCGTGTGTAAGAGAGAGAGAGAGAGAAACCCGATAACTATGGAAATACTTGACCGATTCACTTCATATTTGCTCAGTAGATGCCTTAGGTCAGCATCTTTCTCGGTATATTTCAGACTTTTAACTCTCATTTGACCCGAGATACGGTCACAAGGTCACATGACTTGCTACGCTTTCGAAAGTTGCCTTTTCGGATTTTACATCCGTCTTATTAATCTATAAGTCTAGGCACATAACCGAATTATGTTTTTTGTAGTTCTAAGCAGTGCCTTTAGACGACCTCCCAGTTTCCGAATTTCTACAAAAAAGAATACTATAAATTTAGATGACCACCAATTTTTCCATATTTATCATATAATACAACTTACCAATTTCCCAATCACAAATGCACTACGGAAACCAACCACACTCTTACATCTAAATAGAACACAAAATCAAAAAAATTGCCTTGCCTCCTTTTTTAATTTTATTCAACAAACACTAAAAACAACGAGCAACTTTATAAATTTTTGCTTTATCTATAAAAAATCTTGCACTTACTCCTATTCACAAGATATAGAGCACGTAATGAAATAATGACTCCAGATTACAAACAAAAATGGGAACCTACAGGAGAAATAAAATGGATTTATAGTTTTAAAGTACGAATGCCCATAAAAACAGAATGTGACAAAAATTAGACACTAACAAATATAAAACGTTAACCCCGACCCCGCACCCCAAAAGAGATATACCTAGTATTCCCATACGTACTGTTACAAAATCGAACTTGCCCTTACTTTACATAACAATGAGTTTAATATATAGTTACAATTGTCAAGTCTGGAAATTAAGTTAGATTGTGTTCTTGTCAAATTTGGATATTTACTAAAAGAGTGGGGTGACAAAAAGACTCTTATTGTTATAATAGCATTGCGTAAGTGTGGAACTAAAAAAGTGTAATCCTTAAGACTCGTCATCCTCTCGGTATTAGCCGCATGCTTGTGTATCGGGCTATATGTATATTGCTTAATGAGATTAGAGGCGTCCATAATGGTCCAAGATCTGAAAGACTACGTTCAGTTTGGACTGTTCCGGCAGTTAAAGCCGTAAGTGCCCGAATTAAAAAAAAAGTCATTTTCACAAACAGAAGATTATGTGTGAGGAGATGCAAATTTCCAAAACCTTGATTTCGTATTATAAAGCAAGAAGCGTAGACTAGCTGCTTACAAAAAACATGCGCTTCATTTACTGATAGATACTTTAAATAAATGTAGAAGAGAAACACCAAAGAGGTTGTTGACAGAGTACGTACGTAGGCAACCTGAAAAGTTTTGAGCCTCAACATAACGATGGTCCTACTCGTCAAAACCATTTTGCTACTACAATGGTATTTGCTTTGAAAGATGCCTTTAAAAATGTTAATTATTTTAGACACTTAGTTGTTGTTTGACAGTTTTTTGTATCAGTAAATGCTAGTGCATTTATAAAAATTTAAAAAATTAATACCTTGCCGTAATTAAGTATACTTGCATTTGAAAGGCAGTACGCCAACGCAAATTGAAGCCGACTTAGACGCCGTTTGCGGGAATTCTGTCCTATCATTTTCCACCGTGAAAAGATGGGCAGCTGAATTTAAACGTAGTTGTTCCAGCTTGACTAATGATGAGCGTCCAGGACGGCCAACAACTGCGACTTCCACCGATAGCAAAAAGTTTACCCAATGATACTGGACAATCGTCGAATCCAAGTTAGAGAGATAGCAGAAGCTGTGAACATATCGAAGAACGCGTTTGTCATATATTGACTGAAGAATGTTGCCATGAGAAAGCTGTATGCGCGTTAGGTTTCGTGTTTGCTCACTTTGAACCAAAAATTCATTCGAATGAACATTTCCAAGGTTTTGTTTTAGCGATTTTAGCAAAACGACTCGGACTTTTTGCGTAAATTTATCACTGTCGGTAAAACTTTGGTCCTTTATTACACTTTTGAAACAATCAATTACACGAAGAAACAATCAGAATAGTAGACTACAAAGGATGGATATGCTCTAAAAAAGACGAAAACAGTTTTATCGGCCTAGAAAGTAATAGCGACTGTTTTTTGGACAGTCAGGAAATTCGGTTCATCGACTACTTAGAAAAAGAGAAAACAATAACGAGGTTGTACTACGCATTGTCATTAGAGTAGTTGAAGGCAGCAATTGCTAAAGTATGGTCCTATTTGGGACGGAAAAAGTGCTTTTCCATCAAGACAATGCACCGGCTCGCACTTTGCCATAGCCAAAATTTACGAATTTTAGTTTTAATTGATTGATTACTTAGCATATTCACCAGATCTGTGCCCCAACGACTATTTCTTGTCCCGTAAGATCAAAGTTTGGCTCTGAGGACAAAGATTGTCATAAAACGAGGAAGTCATCTCAACCGTAGATACTTATTTTGCAGAGCAAGCCGCCAATTAATATTAAAGAGACATAAAGTGTATCGATGGAGAATATGTTGAAATATAAAATAAAATTTAACAGAAAAAAATGTTTTGTTTCTGTTAGGGTCAAAACTTTTCAGACTGTCCACGTACATGAAACCACATAAAAATGTTGTTTGCGGTTAACTCAAACTTGGCTGAGCAACAATGTACCTGATTTTCTAATAGTAAAGAATTGGCCTTCTGATAGCCCAGATCTCAATCCATTAGATTACAAATTATAGTCAGCTCTTGAGGACCTAGTTTGCACGTAAATACTAATGTTTATTTTTCGAAGCGAGCCCTAACGTCTGCAATCAATGTTTTTTCAATGAATATACCATAGTGTGTGTTGCCACAAACAAATGACCCGGGCGTCTTAAAGCTTGTATAGAACTAAGGATACACAAGTGTGAATAATTTTATTTATCAGTGACCATTTAATAAATTTTAAAATTATTATACAAAAACAGTTAATCGTTTTATTTTTTTGTTGTGCGCGTGTAAATTTTTTTATGTACATACTATGTATATAATCAGATAATTACAATTTTTTTCTCACAATTGAAAATTGGACTATATGTTACTAAAGTTCTAAATAACAATACAGTTAACTTTAATGGGCTTGCTCTAGATACTTGTAAAAAGTCAGAAGATATTTTAAAAAAGAAAATATAGTGTACCACACATTATAACCTAGAAAAAAGAGAGCATGTAATATAACAATCTTTATAGCAGTAATATTTATCACACAAATATAGATAGCACTAAAAAATCAAATCAATTGGGACATTTAGTTCGAAATATTTGTCAATTTTTGAGTAAACATTCATCTTAAAAGCTTACTGTAATATGTTAAAAGGAAATCTTATACTTCAAAAGGTAAGAGTACATCTAAAAGATGTAGAACAAGAAAAGATGCTCTAGTAAAAACGATAATGACTCCCTTTGCAGGCGACATGTGGCATGTCATTTATTTTGAAGGGAAATCAAGAAGTGGTTTTTGTGGATTTTACATGGTTATATTATAAGTAAAAACTAATAAATATTTCGGTTCAAAATTCAATTCTTTCTTGTTGATTATTGAAGAGGGACACACTGTGCAAATATAATAAAGAACCCTTGGACACAGACCTCATAGTCAACACTTGTCTTCCCGTCACTTTCTTTTGTTTGATTCTCTTAAAGAAGCTCTGGGCAGTTGGGAATTTGAAATAAATAAGAACGACTAACTATCGATGTAAGCCAAAATGTTTACAGAATAAACGTAGAAAAATTTCCAGAAAAATTTCCAGAAAAATTCCAAAAGCGTACAGATGTATGTATGTTACAGTTATAAATAATATAGTCTTAATGTGAACTTAGTGTACAGCAAAGTAAAAATAAATTTATACGAACTTTCAATTTATATCTAAATTTTCTATAATAAATAATAAATTTACTAATAATACAATTGCCACCGATAAACGGCATTTAATCTATTGATAAAAGCCGATAAATACATAACAGAAAAGTTTTACAGTATACCTTTAATTTTTATATTGTATGAAAATATTGTCCGTTACACTAGTGGTCAAATTGGCTCTTCGATGTTTCCTGGTAGTAAACAATGGGCACTGTTTCCTTTTTCACGGCTAGAAAGTTTTTCATAAATACGGGCGTGTTTCATCAAGACCTTGACATTGGTTTGAGCTACAGTGAGCACGATTAATTTAAGATTAGGGTTTGCCATCTATTTTCAAACCTAGTAGCAACAAAACGGATCTGTTCAGCGCTTCAGGGATACACTACCCAAAGGGAACAAGAATTTTCTCACTTAAAATCTGATAATAAGTCACTCTCACTAAGGCATCTTTCTGGCACTAAACATAAATAAAAATAAATTAGCAATTTGATTGTTTGAAGGGAGTATTTTACAAATAAACTCTAACTTTGGCTAATTGTTGGAGTCATATTTTCGTCCACACATCACTTCGTCAAAAATATAAAAGAATTCGATTAGAAGACCTTGCGCCATGAGATTATCACGTATTAAAAACTTGCAAAACTAACTTGGTAGCAAGACTTTTATTTTCTGGAAAGACACTAAAAAAAATTAAGAAACTTTTTGAATCTCAAACAAAAAACTCTGTTAAGAGGAAATCAAAAGCTATATGAAAGCTGACTTGAAGTCAGACATAATAATAAAAATTTTGAAGTTTTTAAAAACGATTTATTAATTCTAATAATTTTTTGGGTAGAATTTATGTTTTAAATGTCCTACTTTGCTATTTATATGGCTGTAAGTGAAAGTTTAGCTGGAATGTTGTTTAGCGGCAAATGCATTAGACTAGGTAACATTTGTTGGTTTACGAACATTGATGGTAAGAGGTAATCAAGGATTTTCACATGATGGGTAAGCGTTGACTATCATCTCTTGTGTTCAAGCATTCAGGGCGTTTTTTTATTTTAATTACCTTTCCAATAATCCATCTGGTTAGATAGGAAATAGAAACAATTTTTTTTGCTTGGGGAAAGTATAAAGTTTAGCAAGCAGAAAATCATTATTGCATTTTCGTACAGGTATGATATCGTCTTTGCGTATAGGATTTTAAGTATTTCTAGGAAATGATAAGAGCTTTGCACGAAAAAAAAACGCTTGCTCTGTAAGAGGTTTAAGAGTTTTGGCAAGGTATTTAGCTAAGTTGTGGGTAGAAGAACCTAAAGCACTAACTGTGGAACGTAAATGAATCCTTTGGAGGCTATACAATTTAAGAATTTTGAAGTACTTTTTTCGGAGTATGAAGAGTTTTTTTGGTATCAGATGGTAAATTTCAAATATTAATGAGGATTTTGGTTTTCTTTTTAAGTTAGGTGGTGGGATTATTATGTATATAGCAATAATCAGAAGATTCAAGTAACTTTTGCATCTTACTGATGTAATCTGTTGTGTTTAAGATCTTTGCAGCGTTAATACAATTAATTTGTTTTAGAGCTTTTAAGGCAAGTAATTTAAAGGCTTTAATATTTGGTTTTGGTAGTAGGGCTATATACTTTGGTTACACCTTGCTGGTTTCATTTCCCATGTTTTCAGGAAGAGTGAAAATAGAAAATTCTATTTGGAATATAATGTGTTCGGAGAGAACACGATTTGGGGTAACAGCAAAGTTAAAACCTTTTTCAAGAACGTGAATAGCTAAGTCGCTGGACAGTCAGAAAGGTTATGTACCGTGATATTGGTTAGTGATTGCTGGGTATTGAGCATTAGATTTTGACACAACTTAATAAATTTAGGGTTTTGAGTTCCGCTTTCTTTTAGGATATATGTGAAACATTATCAAGAAATTTTATTATAAAATGAACTTGGAGTAAAATAAAAAGAACTTGTGTCAGATCATTACAATACTAATCAAGAATAATTTAAATATTCAAGAGGTAAACAGCATTATAAAAGGAAGTATTTGTTGTAATATAGAAATGTATACATAAATGGAAGAAAAAAGTAAGAGTAATTGGGAATATTGCTTAAATGAAGCTTTAAAACCCGGACGACCTAAAACGATTGTAGACTTGCTTGGTATAGAAGGGTGCTTTAGATCATTAAACTTCGGCTTAAAATATAAAACATATCAACAGTATTATTATAGATTATAATAATGGAAATAGACAAAATTACCTAATAATGCATTTAAAACTAGTATTTTAATAGTTTTTAAAAAATCTCATAGATATATTTGAATTATTTTTAATAGAAAATAATAGAAGCATATTTCACGTAGTGCTTATGAGCATGGTTACAGGGCTACGATAGCTGATCCGTCTTCTGCTCGAGTTTAAAGCCCAATTTTTTTAGAACACGTACCTTAGTACTATTAATTTATTCTAATAATTTATTCACTATTTTGCCAAGATACGCGCGCGTGCGTGCTGAAGTTCAAACAACTGGTTTATTTATTTTTTTTCACCGTTACGGTTGACGCCAAGCATTTCGTAGTGAGAATCTAGCTTGTGCGTTAGGACAAATTGGACACCTGCCATACTGAAATAAGGGCAGCGAACTATTATTATTATTAACTATTTTTATATTTTATATTATTATTAAAAATTTGATATCTAACAAACAATTGTTGAATAATAATTATAATATATTAAGCAGGATTGATGGGACTTGCTTAAAAAGCAATAGAAACGAATTTCTTGCCCAATTGGCATCACAGCAGTTTTGTTCAAGCCTTTAAAGAGTGCATGTGCTACGTTATTATATATGTAAACCTTGATTTGCGATTACAGTTGAATTGCTCAACTCGATAAATATAATTATGCAAATTAAACGTACCGATCTTATTAAAATTATTGTGATTACTGTAATATTATCCAGACCCAAACCTCTAGAAAATAAATAGCCGTGCAGCCCGCCGTTTTTCGCGATGGCATCAAATTTAAACCAAAATATAACATTCAATCCAAACTTTGTGTTAAACTGTCTACAATATGGAATAATCTACCATTATAATAATTATCAATTCCTTATGTTTGCACAGAATACAACTTCCCAATTTATGAACAATGCAAACACAACAATTTTCAACATACAACTACGCACCTTCTGTACGTACAGAAATGTAAACAGACCCAGATTCAGAGTGATCCACAAATTAAATGCAAACAAATGAGAAGAAATAAAAAAACGGTGAGTATCCCAGGAAAAACCCAAAACAAGTGAACTAGTCACAGCAACTAAAATACATCATTCAAATAAATATTCAATAAAATAAAATAAAAATAAACACAAAAAGAAAGAATTTTCAAAACTCCTCCTTTGTAGTAATGTAAAAACATTTAACCGCAGATAAAAAATATAGTACATCATAGTAAAGTAGGATCTTTATCAATCAATTCCTGCTGAAGCATCATTGGAAGATTTTTTATTATAAATTTATTTTTATTATAGAAGAATTAACAAAAACTAAAATAAATGCGAAGGCTTTTACGGTCGATGTATTGATGTTCGTCCACAACAATAGCGGACATCTTTAGAATGAAATCTAGAATGAAAATTAAGTTTCCGTGCGCTTTCGCTTCTATACTTATACATGTGTGTTAGGGATGATGGTAAAAAACCGTTGTTGACATTACTCGATTAACTGCTGATGTAAATCAACTCATCCCTGTTGTAATTATTTTTATATTTAAAAATTTTTACGGGCTCTCTGTAATAACTCGGAAGTACTTTCTACAGTTAGACAAAACTTGTGTTTGCTCTTAAGAGCAATGTAACAAGATTTAGGTAAATAAAATCTGGCTTTCTTGTTTATGAGTTTCTACCGCCTCTCTGTATAACCTCGTGTAATAGTTAAATTTGTATTTGCGAAAACTATATCATAACCATAATTTTTCAGGGAATATTCAGCAACATTTGATTTTTCAGACTTATTGAGTCACATATGTTGTTGTAGTCATAGAACAAGTGTACACTACAAAAAGGACTCTTGCCCTGTACTTACTAGATATGATACAAATGTGTATCATCCTGGTTAGCGGAAAAACGCCTGAGATACCGTATCACATTCTATTCTCCAGGAAAAAACTAGGAGACGCTGCTACCGATAGGCAATCTTCTAAGCTTCACTGTTTACAGAAGAAAAGTGCTTCTGCACAACTACATTGTAAACAAATAGTAATGGAAAACCACCGGTACCCTCATCAAAGAAGAAAAGTTTGCGGTGGCACCTAAATTCCTTTCGGTTGAGAACATCATAACTAACGTAGAAATTGCCACATAAAGCCTTCCAGTAGATAAAGTAGAGGAAGTTTGAATTAAAATTTTACTTAGAAAAACCTAAACAGGGCATAATTAAATTCATGGACTCATGAATGACCATCTTAATCTCATCAGCGGATAAAGACAATACCACAGTTATACTGTCACAGAAGGACTATACAAGTAACTGCTTGATTCAAAAACTTACATTGTCCTCAAACGCAATCTTACAGCGCGGATACTATGTAACACAACCAACTGATAAACAGTTCCTTTCTGAATGACGTTACTAAGGAAAAAATAATAATATAATATTCGGTGCCCCCAAAAATATACCGAGTTTCCAAAATCTACAAAAAATGTATACTACTGCGACACATCGTTAGTTCTATTAATAGCCCTACCTGCAAAGTGCCCAAATACTTTTCTGGTCTACTGAAACCATACATTGGACTTACCAGCAGTACATAAAGAACTCGGATAGTTTCTCAACTACCTTCAAGACATTAAGCTACAAAAAGAAAAACCTAATGATCAATTTTGATATAACGTCCCTGTTTACGATAGAACTAGAATCTAACAATAGGATTTCTTTAGTAGATGTAATGAACAGACACATTTACAATCAGTCGAATCAACATTTAACTCAAAAACTAATGGTTCTAAAACACTGGTAGAACGAGTACAGCAAATACATATGTTAACTTCAGTTCTTAAATAAAGAACAAAAACATATAAAACAAACCCAATATGGAAATTGCCACTGGAAGACAAAAATAAAAAAGGAAATAAAACCTAACTGATATACATGCAAAGCGCAACTGAATAAACTGAAACGCAAAGTAGAAACCACTTACACTACTACCACTAAAATACGGAACCCGCTTCGACCAGCCAAGCACACAAGAAACCCATAGGATTATTGACGAAGGATATACTTCAAAAATTTAACAAAAGAAAAAACTCTTTAACACCGATCTCATAGTCAAAACTTTTGGTTCTGTCAATTTTTTTGTTTAGTTATCTGAAAGAATCTTTGAGCAGTTGTACGATTTGAAGACAATAACAGCGATTAATTAGAGACGTGGCCCAAAAATTTTAACAGAATAAACAGTGAAATTTTCAGAAAAAAGTTAGAAAAGTATAGAAATTTATCGAGAACACCTGGAGGAGATATTGTTTTGTCTATGTCTTTACGTGTCACTCAGTCTTCTGTTTATAACTATAGCATTTCAACTAAAATCTAAAAAAAGTGATCTTTGAAACATGCTTTTCTTTATTATCTTCATCAGTTACAAATGAGCGAAATTTTGAATAATTTTATTGAATTACTGTTTAATAACTAATCAATTTTATTTATGTGCACAACTATTTCTATAATTGTTTTATTGAAACTGTAATGACTACTTTATTTTAGTTGCCGGCTTTTTTGTTGATATGTTGGTTATATAGTTATTGATAGTTTGATCTTTCACGTAAGTAAAATATTTCTATCACTTATTTTACAACAGATTTTAGTAACCTTCTTCCTCCTAAAGTGTCTTTCGCTTGCCATCGTATAGGCGAATCGCCTATTATATCCTGGTCATGCAATATATAAAATTATATCTCGTATTCTTCTGACTATAGTTACTACGTCAATTATGTTCCCAGGTGTCTCTTATGCTAGCCATGAGTGCCATTTTCGTCCGGATCCGCATTTTTCTTCGATGTTACCCATTATTATTGTTTGCAGTTATCCATATTTATCTCTTGTTAACAAATGTCTCATGTAATTTACTTTTTCCTATTTAACAAAATTTAGTAGTTTTCTGTAGTTACCTACTTCCTTTAGTACTTCTTCATTAGTTATATGGTCCACCTATGAGATTCCAAGAAGCCTTTTTCCTTATTCTGTTTAGTGATCTAATTTTTAGGAACCATATTTCTGTTCCATATAGCAATATTAGGAGCATTTTACTGCTCTTAAACAAAGGCTTAATAACATTTACAAAGCTTTTTTTGGCAATTACTACACGAATGTTTACCTGCTCGTTATAATCCTATTTTGTATTAAGTGCAGTGCTTAAGTATTTAAACTTACTTAGTTCCTTAATATGTGTTTCATCTACTTGTATTGGCTAATTTCCGTGTTGTTGTCTAATGACGTTAATTTTATTTTGTAGTGTTTATCTTCAGGTTATATTCGTTTCCTATTGGGTTTATTTTCTTTGTCATGACTTGTAAATCTTGTAAATTATTTGCCGATATAGCCGTATCATCAGCATGTCTTGAATTATTGATGAAATTTCTATTACTGTCTTTATGTTTATTTGCAGATGCTAGCAGAAAGAATTTTTCTACGTAAATATTATATATAATATAATGTGATAGGATACACCCTTGTCTGACTCATTTTAAGATAGGTATTTCGTTTGTATATCTTGAGCCATTTATTCGGTGCGACTTCGTCTGATTCTAGTAGAAATTTTTTATAATTCTTGTCTTTGTAGTCGAAACAGATATTTTATAACACTTATAAAAAATTTTGCGTTGCTCGTTATATCGCTGAAGTAGTAATTTCCTCCTTTAGTAAATTATATCACCAAAATAATAAATAACATCTGTTTGCATAATGTAAATATTTTTTAAGCAATTCAAGTTTTTTGTCGTTTTACTATTTTTTAGAATATAATTATTTAACTAATAATTATATCTTCTAAGTATGTCACAATAATAAATAGTGTGCTTTTCTAAATCAGTGCCCTGTCACCCACAAATTTATTGTAAAGCAAAACAAAAATAAATGATTACATATTCTGCATTTACATTTCATTATCTACACTTTTACTAATAGTGTAATTACCAGTAATAATACGTTTAATCCAACAAGAGAAATCTATAAATACATAGGAGATCAAAAAAGTTTTGCAGTACACCTTTAATTTTTATATGTTATGTTTTTATCAAGATCCTGATTTCAGTTGAGCTATAGTGAGCACGCCACAAAAATAAAGTAAGGTTTTGTCATCTATTGTGATACTGATCAGATATCAAGAGAACACTAAAGCATTTCCTTGATACCAGTTAGGTTCTCCATGACAGACGAGGTTGGGCATATTCTAAGCTGAGATTTTCTTTTTAACACGAATCTTATCGCATAATAAGTATAGGAGCAATTACCTAAAAATAATGACAGACAAACAAACATTGTGGAAAATTGTTGCACAAAATTTTCCGATATTTCGTCTTTGACCAAAATTACCTTGTGAACTGATTCACTACCTCAGTTCAGAAACAATTTATGCTCAGAGATCCTTCCAGCTACAGTACAAGGTGGGTTCACGTTCTAAAGTCTTCAAATCTTTTTCTGTAAAAGCATTTACCCAAAAACTTCTGTTTCTTCTCAACGTAATCTCCATCTAAACGTACACATTTTTCACATCGTTGCCATAATGCCAAAGCTGCTGAGAATACTTCTTTAATGGTGTTTTTCTTACTGAAAAATCGCTAGTGCGACAGCGGTTCGATTGGAAAATGAACAACCACAAAGAGTGTCCTTGGTCGAAAGTTCATGACGGCATCCCGTGTCAACATGTCCCGAGACATTACTCCACAGCCTTACGTTCTTCGGTCAACATTCGTGGAACCCGCGTTCAAGAAACTTCGGCATTTTCAGGTCAACATGCAAAATGGACTCTACAGATTTTACAAAAATGCCAAGTTCAGAGACGATATCACGCACACCTAATCGACTGTTTTCCATAACAACTTGCTCCACTCGCCCTATCATAGTTTCGGCCGAAGCTGTTTCGGTTTATTGTCACACAACTCTCTATCTTCATTAAGCTTTGGCACCTTTTTGCGCACATTTTTAACATCCATAACACCTTCACCACATGCCTCATTAAATATGTGATAAATTTCAATAGACGTTTCTCCACGCAAGTGGATAAAACGAATCATTACACATCTTGAACACTAAACGTCATTTTAAGTATACAAAATAACACTCACTGCAATGGCGGTAATCCGACCTGTGTACATCTTATGGTGCTGCCATCTATATTACAAATTCAGAAATATTTCTCGTGCCTTTTAAAATTCACCATATATTTGTACTTACTCTTACTGGCAAGAAAAAAATTGGAAATCTTAGAATTTAAACGTACCTCGTACAACACATTTGAACTTATTATAAGGTGTATGTATAATTTACATAAGCCTATAGAGGAGATTTAATTAGATAGTCATTTAAAAGCAATTTTTATTTTCAACGAACTTAAAAAGTTCGTTACTGAATTCTATATGTCTGTCGGTCTGTCGGTCTGTCTGTCGCTGTCACAAAATTATGGATTTTTTAAAATTTGAAAATGGATTCTTATAGGAAATTTTACGCTGATTTCAAAATCAAAATCAAAAAGTTTCTATCTCGAATAGTTTTCGAGATAACCGACTTCGAATTTCGGGAAAATTTTCGACATTACGATTTTAAATGTGATTCTTATAGGAAATTTTACGCTGAATTCGAAAATGAAGAAGAAATTCTATGTCGAATAATTTTCCAGATATTCGATTTCGAGTTTTCCCGAAATTCGAAATCGAAATCGAAAGGTTTTTTTTTAAGTTCGTTCTGGGATTGCTTACAGAGCGATCTCTTCGCCGGCCCAATGTTTTGACATAATGTCCATCAGCACATGCAAACTGATGTATAAAATGCATTAATCTGTTTCAATATGTTGTATACCTCACGTTTAACATCGTCATTGACAAAAGATTTGCTCTCAAAGTGGACTTTCTCAATTTCGGCAGACCAAACAAGCGAAAGTTTCTTGTAATTGCGAGTGATTGTTACAAAGATATTTATTAAAATCAGCTTGTGATTTTCAATTGCATTTTGAAATAGCTACTGTAAGTCCGGTTTAGAAAATTGAAATTATACAGTAACATAAACACAAATAATGTTAAACTTTTAAACGAACACTCCTTGAGCAGGGTCGCCAAATTTAAATTGAGTTCTACATTTTTGCAGTTACTATCTAGTCAATGCTAACCCATAGTTTTTAGGTATTTCGGTTAGTTCTGATCATTCAAAATATTTTCCATTATTAGTTATGAGCCTTTCCTATTTGTTGGGTAGTCTGTTAATGCCATGCCGAAAAACATGCAGTTGCGGTGTTTCCTGTACTTTTCCACGTTATTGCAAGACATCGTCTTCTATTGACACCAACATCGGTGACTTTCTTTAGTTTTACGATAAGCAGATAACAAGGACCGTTAACAAATTACAATGCACTAACTTTGATGTAAAATTTGTGTAAATATGAATGGCTACTATACTCAAACAGAAAGAACACATATCTGAATTTTATTATGAAGCAAGACATCTACAGAATTGATAACACGACAATGCGGGGGGCAATGTCATGCCACTTTAGTGTACCTTGTTAATCATAATAAGAACACTGAGGGCACAGAAGTGCATTCTGAATATTCTAAAACCTCGTATTTTATTTTCTCGGGGAGAGGGGGCTTTCAATAAAATAATATCTGCTCACGTATAGCATAGATTTTTCAAAATTGCGTCCCTACTTTTGACACTTTAGCTTAAATATTTTGCTTATAGAATTTCTGAAACCATAATTATGATAATTATGGAAGGATTTTGTCAGATCGTACTGTCGAATGAAACATCATTTCTTCACATACCGCAATTCGACTATGCCAATTACGTTCTGACAATTTTTGAATAATGATCGTAAATAATGATACAGTTTTTTAACTGCAACGTAGTTAATTTGGATCCAAAAGTGCTGGAGAAGAGCAATTTGTAACCGAGTCATACAAGTGCGGCTACAAACCCGTTTTAGCGGATTTGGCTATCATAACAAAAGCGCACTATTCGTTTGTCCAAATGATGTTTATAACTAAAAAAATTTGAAAGGAAAACTTTCCATTCGCCTGCTACCATAGACGCCATCCCCACACTTTTACGACCACCGTTCGCTACACATTGCCCTCTTAAAATCAGAGAGGGAGTTTCGACGCATTCTATATTTAATTAACTTTCCAAAACTCGTTCCATATTCACCAATATTTTGGAGCTATAAGCGTATGCGCTATTTTTAATAACTAAAAATAATTACATGTACAAACTCTTTTGTTTCCTTTTCTTGCATTTATTTTAATAATGTAAAATTTCAGTATGATTAGACCACTTAGCGCAAAGCTACAAGAAATAGCCATAAGCGAATTGAATGAAGTTCCGGGTACCATTGAGAACTATCTGCAAGACATTCGCGATTGGCTCCAAAAACAACCCCACCTTAATGCGAGAACAGGTAAGTATTTTGTATTTATTTATACGGTACTCATTTTAATTACAACAAATTTTTAGATGACCAATGGCTGTTGGGTTTTCTGCGAGGTTGCAAATTTAGCCTTCAAAAAACAAAGGAAAAGTTGGATTGTTATTACTCGTCGAGGACGCTGATGCCACAATTTTTTAATAATAGAGATCCGCTTTTACCAGAACTTCAAGCTATTCTAAAATCTGGGTAAGCACACTATACTTTAAAAAAAGTTTTTAATTTCACTTTTTAGATTGTTCTTGCCGTTATCGAAAACACCCGGGACCGTAGGTCCCAAAGTACTGCTGGTGCGTTACGATCTGGCTAACAGCAACACAATGCTGCTAGTGAACATCACTAAATTATATTTCATGTTTTATGACCTTTTTCTGAGAGACGACGACAATTTCGTTGTGTCTGGTCTTTATAGTTTGGTCGATCTTGAGGATTTTCCGTTGAATTACATATTGCAGTGTACCCCAGACTTTTTAAAAAACGTTTTTTTTATTAATGCAACAAGCATATCCGACTAGAATCAAAGGGATTTGTTACATACGCTAACGTTGAGTTTGAGTTGACGTTTAACATCATGAAGAGCATTGCGCCAAAAAAAAATAAAAGACAGGGTAAGCGTCTATAAGTTTATGTTTCTATTTTAATTATTGTGATGAAATTTTACACCACACTTATAAGCTCTGTTTCACTAGTAATTATGCACGTGTTCGCTTATTTTCTACAAACCAATTTGAATGACAGTTCAACTAAGCTACAAGGATATTCTACTAAAATAATTTTGAAATACAAGTATAACTAGAACACATACAGTAATATTAAAATGCCAATCGGAAATATTATTTATGTACATCAAAATGATCATAAAAATTTAATAACAGGCGGAAAAATAAGTTACAATTTTTTTATTGACAATAACGTTATTTACAATCTACTTAACAAAAGTATTCAGTAAATGTGAGGATAAGGGAGGTAGTGATAAGAGAACTCATCCATTGATGGGACTCCCAATGAGATCCATTTACGGCAGGTTGATGAGGTCTGCAGACCATGTTTTCTTCAGTCGTCGTACTGGCGAATGATACGTGGAAAACTGGTGAATTAATAAATTGCTGTGTCCATCTAACTTCTGGTGGAAATTTATCGCAAATATTTTAATTTCATCGGCAACCAATGGGACGTCTAGGTCTTCATGGATTGTTTGACTGGTTACAAACCAGGGCGCGTCAACAATTGCGCGGAGTGTTTTTGATTGTAACTGTTGCAATGTTTTTATTCTGGTCGGTTTGCCACACCCCCAAAGCTGTATATCAAATGTCTAAATAGGTTTTAGCATCGTTTTGTTGTTTCGGATTGATAGCTTTGACTTTCTACCGAGGAACCAATACATTTCACAGTATTTCAGGTTTAACAGTTTGCGCTTAGTTTATATGTGTTTGTTCCACGTGAGCCGCTGATCAAGATGCAGTCCCAAATATTTCACATCGGTTTTTACCGGTACTGGAGTATTGTTAATGTTAACAGGCGGACAAACACTGGTTTTCATAGTAAATGTTACTTGGGCTAACTTTGATTGATTAACTTTTATTCGCCATTTATCTAACCATGTACTGGTTTTATTGAGATGCTGTTGGAGATTGGAAGTTGCAGTATCCGCATCTTCATAACTAGAAAGTATTGCCGTGTCGTCAGCGAAAGTAGCAGTCACAGTTTTGTCAGTTTCTGGAAAGGCAGCAGTATAGACAAAGTAGAGAAGAGGGCCCAGGACGCTACCCTGCGGAACACCGGATTTGATAGGGTGATACGAGGATAGTTCGTTATCACAATTGACAGAATAATAAGGGTCTATTAGGTACGATTTAATGAGCAAATAATAGTAGTTTGGTAATAACTCTTTTAGTTTAAATAGCAGTCATGTGTGCCAAACCTTGACAAACGTCTGGAGCACGTCCAGGAACACAGCGGCACAATACTTTTTTTTCTAGGGAAGATGAGATTTTATTTACTATAATACATGTGCATACTTCCGAGTGATCGGGTAATAAGAGAGACTTAGCATCCTGTTGAAAATTGTGGTTAGTAGTAGTATAGTTTTTTTGGGGGGCAATTTTTAGTATTTTTTCAGTTATTAAATCATGATCTGGGGCCTTAAACTGAGTCAGCTTTTGAGTTTCAAATATAACTCTTTCAGGAGAAAACGGTTTTATTGGAAGTGACATTTGACACGGAATGTCTAGAAATACTTCTATTTCGTTGTCTCCATGGGCTGTCTTTGCTTCAAAAGGAGTGAAAACTTCGGATAAATGCTCTACATGTTTCAGCTGGTCTCCTGATAGGTCGTTTGGGTATTTGAGGACTTTTAAAGTTCTTCGTGGCTTTCCAGATTGAATTGTCTGTCCCTTTGTTTCAGGTTTGTTAAATGCCAATAAAATTATCATTTTGTATCTCCCTTAACAGGTTATAAAGTTTACGTGTTAGACGATTGTAGACAGTTTTATCAGCAGGATGGTATGTTCTCTGTCACTTTTTCTTGCCTCTCCTTTTTCCTGCAATCAGATCTTTAACTATTAGAGGTGTACAAGCAGCAAGTTTCTTATGATTTATTTCGGTGGGGGTTAATTCCTAGGCGGTCTTTTGGATTATGTTAGTGAGATAATAAGTCAAGTTACAAAATGTAAATAACTATGGAAATTATACTAGAAAAAATAAAAGATGACTAATAATTATAATAATTATATTGTCAAACAATGTGGAAGAATCTTAAATTGCAGATGAGTTGTAAATGGTAAAACTTTAAATACAGTAGTTATTAAAAAAATAAAATAGTAATATAAATTTTTATAGGCTAAAGCACAAACATTAGGTAACCTTAACAGTTTTCTTCTTGATTATAAGAAGTCTTGTGGCTCGTAGAGTTGCTGTATAAAATTTTAAATTATTAGTAAAATAATTTTCTAATTTGACTTACTAGCTTGCCAAAAAGATTTAGAAGTCAAATTGTTTTCAAATGTCATAAAAAACTTGTTAATTCTAGATATTTTATTGAATTGGATACCAAGCGTATTATAGATGTAATATGCTAGGGATAGATGAGTGTGCTAATTAGGATATTTTTTGTATAGCTTAGTCTGTAAAAATTTAGAGATGTTGACATCAAATTTAATCTTTGATTAAACATTTTTTAGAGATACAGAAAGCTGTACAACAAAAAAGAATTTAAAGTAAGACATAAAAATTAAAGAAATATGTTAATAATACCCATGTTTTCAAAAGCAAAATAATGAGAAAAAGCTGGTAAGTTTTTCTTTTAAATCAGCCAACAAGGCAAAAAAGTGTACAAAGTAAACAAAATATAGCTATTGAGCTTTAAGAACGCTTTATATCTTACATCAACATCAAGTTTTTGTGTCTGTCTCCACAAAACATCAAAAGAACGTTTTTCAGTTTATGCCAAAGCAGTGTTTAGCAAAATTGATTTTGATGTGTACTAAAAGAACCCTCTTGCAATTGAACTGCTGTATAACCTAAATATTGATGCTATCTATCTACAATAATAAGGAATACACAAACAAAAATACTTTTAATGCTATAGTTATTTAATAAAAAATTTAAGTAAAATAATTAAATTGGAACCAAGTTAATACCTTTAACAAGATTATTAAGCTAATAAACTACAATTTAAAAAAGTCACTCAAACGCTATAAATAAATGTATATTATTCAATTAGAAGTATCCAAATATACCTGCTACCAAAAATTGCAGTAATTGAAATTAATGCGGAATGAGTTCACTTTTGCTTTATCTACAGCTCTAATTCTGCATATAACCCCCAGTTAGGTCATAACATTTCCAGAAAAATGACCATCTATTTGTTTTAACCCCAAAATATTTAGTGGAACTTAAATTGGAGTTTTAAACCAATCCATCTAGTTCCGAAACGTTATTGTCTGCATACTATCTATTCCTTGCTATAAACTATGGGAGTTGTTCTTCTGTCATAGGCAGGACGGAACTAATCAACATATCTGTGTACTCCTTCACATTTAAGTTTCTATTTAATCTTACGAAATATCTCATTAATTTACACACTGCAACACCGTCTCCTCGAAATTTTACATTCAGTACATTGTTCTCCAAGCATTAGCCACATTCAAACTTGGCTAAGTGATAAAGGATGTTTGGGTTCACGCTTACAATCATTTGCAATCCAGTAGGGTCATTCATTGCACCACTACAGGTGATGCTTATTATATATAATTACAGCTACGACTACTTAAGAATGGAACCCCATTTGTTTGAATCATTGATGCATCTTCACATTGTTTTCATAATAATGTCAACAACAGTCAACTTCTGCAAACTTTTAGACTTATTCCATTGACTTGCCCATTCTGATTGTACTTTCTGTAACACAGTTCATTCGTTAAATTTTAAAAGACTTTGCATTTTATTATGTGAATACTAATAAACCTTAAAATACATTGCTTTCCTTTTTGTGCTTTTATAACCAGAGAAAACACTATAACCTGCGCCATTTTTAATACAAACTTGCACATATCTATACAGGTACTTGGTTTTATTTTTCAGCTCGGTGTTTTGAGCAAAGGTAATATTAAGAAGATATATGAAGTGATTCCAGAGGATATTTTGCCCCAGGGTTACGGCACCGGATATGAAGATTTTGACGAGTTGACAGGTACCAAGCTTATATTAATATAAAGAGTAAACTAGACGCATATTTGTTGTATTGTCAATATGTGCATGTAATTCTGTAAATTTTCTAGAGGTGTGGAAGAGCAAATTTGAGAGCAATAGAGAGTGGTTTTTGAACGACGAGAAGTACAGAAGCAATGAAGAACTGAGGCTTGAAACGCCTAAAATAAATACTGACATTTTTGGTGCTGAAGGATCTTTTAGAAAACTTAACATTGATTAGTTTGCTTAACAAATATGTTTAATTAAGTGGATACTGGGTTGTGTTTTTTATTTTTGGTGGTTGTTGAACATTTTCAAATTACATTTACAGTTATCATGAATATTATATAGAAGAAAAAAATATTAATTAGAATAAAAGTTTTTACAAAAAGCAAAAAGAACATAAAAAGAATACCACAGGTAGAAATAGTCAATCGTTAATTGTGAAAATATCATCATAAATTATAAAATGTGTTGACCAGGAAATTTGGTTTGGATTAAAGGGAGTGTTTTACGTGCTGTCTGATATATCTCTCCATCTTGTTGAAGCTACATGTCATTCCAAAAAGTTGGTTGCATTGAAAAAAAAAGTTGTTTAACATCTCTCGATAGCGCACTCCATTGACGGTAACACTATTCCCAGCTTGGTCTTCGAAAAGTACGGGCCAATGATTCCTCCAGTCTGCAATGCAGACCAAACAGTGCATTTTTGTGGATGCATTGGTTTTTTATGAATAGCTAATCATAATATCATCTTGGCGTATAGGGAAGATTTTGAGTATTTCTGGAAATTATGTAAGTTTCGGACGTAGGATAATGCCTGCTCTGTTAGAAGTTTTCTTGGCAAAATATTTAGGTAGGTTGTGGATGGGAGAACCGAAAACACTAATTATAGGATGTATAGGAATATTCTCTTTATACATTTTTGGGAGACCATACAATTTAGGAATTCTGGAGAACTTTTCTCGGGGTATAAGAAATTTTCAATATCAAATGGTAGATTTAAATTGATTGAAATGAGAGTTTTGGGTTTTTCTTTATCACAGCTTATTTTCGGCATCTTTTTGTGCCTCGTATCTGTTTAACCGTTATTATGCTACTCATCCTTTGTAAGTTTCCCCATCATGCTAAGTATCCTTGTTCAATGTAAGTTCCAAGTAATTCTATTTGTAGCACTTCTGTATTCTGTTATTTAGTTCTTTTTTCTATCCTTCTTTATCATATAATACAACCCCTAAATAATAAAAATTGCTATCTTGTTCTGTTTTTATTTTTTCAACTTATGTGCACTTCTTTTTTTTTCATCGTCTACAAATATGCATTCTGCAATTTCTACTTTTTCTAAGTTATGGTAATCTATGAATAAGACCTTCGTCTTTTTCTAATGATGGCATCCACGAATATTATAAATAGTAAAGGTCTTTGTATAAAATACATCCGATTTTATATTCTTGCCTATTCCCCAATTAAATGTTTATTCATATAGACAATTAATTGCTTTTATTAGTTTTCTAATTACTTTTCGTTTATACAGGCACTCTTACATTTTGGTTGTGAGCACCCTATAAAATGCTTTTTCTATATCTAAGAACGACAAGTATTTACTTTCTTCTGCAGTCATTTTCTTATATATAATCTATTTTAATGTAAATATGTAGTCTTGAATACTTCTACATTTTCTGAAACCACTCTGTACTTCTATTAATGTAGCACATATTATTAGCCCCAACTTCTTCTCTCACAGTTGTTCATATACCTTTATTACTGTGTTCAACAATATTATTCCTTGGTAGTTATTAGAGTATTTATTATTTTCCTTTTTGTGAATTGCTACTATCAGGCTGAGACCCCAATATTTCCATATTTTTTCTTAGACTTTCTTGTACATTTTTAGCCAAAGTTGCGTTGCATTCTCTCCCATATTTTTAACCATCTCTGCTATAATTTTATCTTGACCAGGTGCTTGCAATTTTTCACCTTTTTTATTCTTTCAGTTTCTCTACCGTAATTGCTTGCTTTTTCCTTCTCTGCTTGCGGCATTCGCTTTATATCTATATTTATATACTTTCTGGGTTTTCATATTAGCTTCCATGTTTAACAAATTTTAAAAATATTCTTTGCAACGGTTTATGATCATATTTTCATCTGTTAGTATTTCTCCTTCTTTATTTTATATTATTATTATATCAGCCTCTTTATAACTTCTCATACTTTTAAGAATTTAGTTTCAGATCACGTCCGCGTTTCTAACGAAATAAGACTCATCACTAATTTTGTGTAACATTATGCTTTGGAACATCTCTATTATTTGAATTTTTGAGTTGGCTACAATGCCCCAGAGCTGAAGACCGCATGTCCCAATAGGTTTAAAAACAATTTTATAAACTATCAATTCATTTAAAATATTTAACCTGGAGTTAGGTCCCAATATCCAGTAGTGTTTTCTGAACTTGAAGCTCAGCTGTTTTCGTTTTAAACGTGACTTCTTTACGTTAGAGATTTGTCTAAGTGCATCCCTAGGTACTAGAATTCTTGCACTTGAATAAGTGGGGCATTGTTGATCAAGGCTGATGCGCTGCGTTTGCATTTGGTAAATGTAATGTTAAGACTTCTCTACATTGATTTTGGTTTTCTATTTATAAACTCAATTTTCTACTTCGTTTAGTAAGCGTTTTTGTTTAACTAATAATACCTTATCGTCGGCAAATGTTGCAGTGAAAAAATATTTATTGTAGGGATGTCTGCTGTGAATAGTAAATAGAGCATTGGACTCTTCTGTGAAACGCCCGACTTGATTAGATGCAGGTCTGTTATTTCTTACCCATATCTAATTTAAAAGTAAGTTTGTTCCAGCAATAACTAACTTAAGGATAATATAATAACAGTACAATAATGATCTTTTTAATTTGAATAGAAATCTGACGTGCCACATTTTATCAAAGTCCTGGCTGTCGTCTAAAAGTGCTGCTGTGCAATACTATTTTTCTTAAAAGGTTTGGTTTATTATATTATATATATTTTGTGTATCTGTTCTGGTGTTGAATGGCCTTTCCTAAACCCGAACTTATAGTCTGGGGTTCATTTCATTTCTTCGATAATTGGCTTGTAGAGTTTGCTTAATTGAAGTAGTAATCTTATGGACCTGTAAGAGAAACTTCGTCTTGTGGTTTTCCTGGTTTTAGAATTAGAACTACCCACGTTGTATATTATTGTTAGAATTGCTACACCCTTACAGGGCAGTTCTATAATTAGTTGGCCAGTAATAGAATCACAATCTGCAGATTTTGTAAAGAATAGATTGTGTTTGATCATTCCTTCAATTCCCTATAAATAGGTCTGAAAATGGTAACATTTGAAACGGTGCACCAAGAGTTTCTCTTATTTCCATTTCTATTTCAGGGGTTAATGTCATTGGTAGTGGTTAAAATACTGATTTAAGATAAATGCTTGTCTGATCTCCCCTAGGAACCATCTTTTTTTTTCGTATGGGTGGAATGACCTGAATTTGCCATTTCTATTATCACTGGACATTGTTCTTTAATTTTTTTATTGAGACTTCCGGGCCGGCTTACGAGCCAAATCTCTGAATTGTCCTATTTAAATGTGTTGCTGCCACGTCTAAATCTTCTATTGTCCTTAATGGGACATTCAAATCAAATTAGTTGTCCAGTAGTGCTCTGTACTAATTCCAGTTGATGTTTGTATTAATTAGTTTAGTCTGTGAGTCTTTTACTACGATGGGGGTATTTACTGCAGCTATGACCGATGAGTGATCTGTGTATAAGTTCCAACTCGATTGATCACAACAAAGAAATCGAGTAGGTCACAGTATGATACTTTGCGGCACTCCTGCTTTAATAAGTCTTGTTGAGAAGACGGCCATGTGTATTTTGACTGTAAATGAGCAATTTGCAAGATATAAGAATGGTACTGCTTTTGGATATTCCGGAATGTTCAATTCAGCAATTCTGTATTTTTTAAATCTGTCGATCCACACTCTACCAAACGCCTAAGGCAAGTCTCATAATTCTTTTCTATTATTTCGACAATGCGTTGCAGCTAGTGACAGGTGGAGTGTCTCTTTTTAAACCCAAATTAAAATGTGGGGATGAGCTCCAGTCTAGTAATTTCATTAAGTCTTATGTTAATTGCTAAGCGTCAAAATATCAAATTTTTGTCAAAAAAAAAACTAAGAAACAATAGTCAATTTTTAGCCATTTTTTAATTAAATTCACAATACTGGGTTCTTATTTCTCTTGTGGGCTATTAGAATAACTTATAAAAAAGTCGAAATTTTGACATTCTAAACGTAGATATCTCACTTATATTGATTATAAATATATTTCATTTTGGTATATACTGCAGTTATCAATTACAAGGTCGATCTTGTAACATCGAATCGCACTTCGCCTTTGAGAACCAAATAGCGACGCAAATAAGTAAAATCAGTAAATTAAAGATATAACGTAATGTCAGCTTTCATTAAAAGTACTTTTAGAAGCATTGGTGCGACTGTAGCTTGCATCTCAATTCACAGACAACATTTGCTGCTGCAGTTATATTCAAAATGAGGTATGAAATTGTTAAATTTATATTATATTATTGGATAATAATGCTGTGGCATCATACCTTTAAATATTTTGGTACGCTTTTGGTGCTTTTTTGAGCTTTTATTTGTACACTACAAATACATAATGCAACACGGAAATATATATTTTTACTTTTAATTACCGATATTTTTAGGTAAATCCTAGATACCAACAAAATATACATTTCTGAACGTTTTAAACACTTTTCGGATTTTTAAATAATTTTTAAAAAATTTTATATAACAGGCATCAAATAATTTAAAATTTTCAGATTTTTTGTAATTCTGACGTATTTCAAAATAAAAGTAATACTATAAAAATTATAAATACAATTTCGAAAATGTAATAAGATTTTTTAATTATGAAATAATTTAATTTAGGTAAGAAAAAAATATGATGCTGATTTAGTACCCACAGATTGCTATAATCATATTTTCCTTAGAATAGAGTGGTATTGGCAAATTTTTAGAATATCATTAACATATTTGTGAGCTGAAAGCCTTTTAGTAGCGCCAAAAATATGTGCTAGTCGTTATTTTAATTTCCAAGGAAAGAGAGTGTTTAATTTCATTATGGTATCTAAGAAACTTGAGAGATAAGTAAATATTTTGGTAAAATTCTTCTAATCACGTATAAAAATAACATCATATCTGTAAATTGCATCTACGTACATAATTTATTATCTTTCGAAAGGCTGTAGTGTGTGTGTGTGAGAGAGAGCGCGCATGCATGAGCTTATGCACGCGTAAGTATTTTGTGTGAGCGAGCGCGGATGTGTGTATTGACACGTTATCTCTTGAACTATTTAACTGATTAACTTCATATTTGATCAATAGATGCCTTAAGTCGGTATCTTTCTCGGTATTACATTCCACTCTCATTTAACCTGAGATATGGGAGTGACAAGCTTTCGAGAATTACCTTTCCGGATTTTACATTCGTTTCGCTAATCTATAAACGTAGGCACGTAATCGAACTATGTTTCCTGCAGTTTTAAATAGTGCCTTCGGATAACCTGTCAGTTTCCGACTTTTTACAAAAAACGAGAACGTGATCAAATAATGACTTCAGATCATAAACAAAAATAACAACCTAATAGTTTTAAAGTAAGAAAGTCCATAAAAACAAAGTTTAATAAATATTAGATGCTAGTAAATATAAAATGTTACTCCGCATCCCAAAAAGAGTGACAAATATACCTACTATTTTCATAAGTACCGTTACAAAATCGAACTTGCGCTTACTTTACATATTATTGAGATATTAATGGTTTAACATACAGTTAAAATTGTCAAGTCTAGAAGTTAAGTTACATTATGTTCTCGTCAAATTTGGTTATTTACTAATAGAATGAAGTGACAAACAGACCCTTATACATAAGTGTGGATCTGAAAAAAGTGTAATACTTAAGACTTGGAAGGTTTTCCGTTAGCTTACATAATGCGGTACACTCCAGACTATTTTAAAAAGGTCCTTGGGTTAGTGCAACATGCGTATCCGACTAGAATAAAAGGGGTTTGTTTTATAAACGCTCCCGTTGCGTTTGAGGTAACGTTTAACATCATGAAGAGCATTGCGTCAAATAAAATAAAGGACAGGGTAAGTGTCGACAAGTTTGTGCGCTATTCTACCAGTAATTTTACGTTTACTCATATATTTGTTATAAAGCGATTTGCAGCTCAGAATTTGACTAAGCTACCCGAATACTTTAGTGAAATTTGGTTGATATACAGTAAAATGCTAAAAGAAAAGCATTCCGTGTGTACAACAACACTCTTTATTAAAATCACCATGGAAATTTAATTGAAAATAAAACCAAACCAAAAAATAAAAAATATTGACTAATAAGTACAAAAGGCATAAAGGCAAACTAAGACTTTTTTATTCTCTTTGTGAAACAACATTGCAGTGAAGTTACGTTGTAAGAAAATCATACCATGAATAGTGAAACATTAAACAACTAAACCAAAAGTGTTAAGCAAACCAAACAGTTTTCTTCTTGATCAAAACATATTAGCAGAAAATGTTTGGCCCATAGAATTATTGTATACAACGATATTTTTCTCAAAATTTAATTATTAAAAAGTTCTGACGCGTTTTAATTCCACTTCACACATTGAAAGTAATACAGAAAACTTCACAACAAAAATCAAAATAAAATAAGATCAAATAAAACTTGCAACTGATCTAAAAAGCATTTATATATTATGCAAAGTTTCAAAATTTTACTGAAGATGTACGAAGAAGAAACTTGTGTTGACGTATCCACATTCTGAGAAATTTATTTATTTATTTATCATACAATTGGATGAGGAAAATACAGTAAGGACTTTCTATTAGATAATACAGGAAACAAAAAATGTGCAAATTAAAACAAAATATTATAAATTGATTAAAAGACAGTGTCCACTAAAATTAATTTAAAATAAGTATTATAAAGAGACATGTTATAATATTATTTAAAAAGAAGTTATATCAATCAATAACAATAAAAAATCATTTTACAGACAAAAATGTCTAAAGTATTTGTTAACTAATATATAATATCGATTAAGATCATTAAGTTAAGAAACTGCAAATGCGAAAGCCTTTCGACCAAATGAAAATCAGTGGATATCATCTGATCTTAAGTATCCAAACACCTACTCGTAACTATGGTCAAACTTGCCTTCTATCAAAAGTTCCAGTATTTCATATTAATAAGGAATGGGTTCACATTTGCTTCGACAACAACTTCAGTTCTGAAGGGAAAATTTTCAATCGTTCTATTTTTGTCCAAAAGTTTTACTGAAGTTTAAATTGGGTTATAGGCCTATATACTTATTTCTTAAGTGTTATTTTCTCGCAAACTATTCCTTGCTCTGAACTATAAGCGTTATTATTATGTGGTAGACAAAACGAAACTAGTCAGTATGTCCGTGTACTGCCTCACATTTAACTTTGGTCCTGCAAAAGACCCCATTCACTTTCACTGCAATGCCACCTTATCTAAATTTTATTTTTGGCACTACACCTTCTAGCAGGTATTCTTCAAGCATCCACCACACCCAACCTCTCTCCTCAAACTGCTATGTGGTAAATCATGTTTGGTCACTACAAAAGTAGTCATGGACAATCCAGTGGTGTTATTCCTCACACCACTACAGATGAGACTCAGTATTCACAATAAAAAAATTAATTCTTATATGTGGTTGGGTTAACAATTAAATTCCAATTAGAGGATTTTTCAAATTCTAAAAGACGCATTTTCTCATGCGGATACATCCAGTAGTTTTACGGTTTTCTTTGTTTTATTAAAAGTTGTCTAATTTACACAACATAGTGCGTACAATAAATTTAACGCTATTTATGCTATATACGTTAAAATCAATTGATTTCTTCTTTGTGTTTTTATAACCAGGAAAAGTACTTAACCTACAAAAAAGCCAGTTGTAATATGCATTTACACTTATATATACGTGTTTGGTTTTCATTTTTATTATTTTTTTAGCTAGTCCTTCTGAACAAAACTAATAACAAAAAGGTACACGAAATAATTCCAGAATATAATTTGCTACAAGGTTACGGCAGCGGATATGAGGATTTTGATGAGTTGACAGGTACCAGACTTATATCAAAATGCACAGTAAATTTAACATATATTTATGGCATTGCTAATATGTGAATTTAATTCGGTAAAATTTTTAGAGATGTGGAGAAAGAAGTTTGTAAGCAACCGACAGTGGTTTTTGTATGACGAGAAATACAAAAGCATTGAAGAACTGAGGCTTGAAACATCTAAAATAAATTCTGAAATTTTTGGCGCTGAAGGATCGTTCAGAAAACTTAATATTGATTAGTTTGTTAAATAAATATGATTAATTAAGTAGACGGTGGTTTATACTTATTATTTTTAATTATCGTTAAAGTTAATTGAAATTTACAGAAAATTTTTAGTATAAAAATTATCTACAGCCATTACAACTACTATAGGGAAAAAATATACATCAGCTTAAAGAAAAACGTATATTAAAAAACAAAAAAAAATATATTTAAAAAAATTTAACCGCACCTGAAAAAGTTAAGATCATGTTAATACTGAAATATCACATATCTGTAGTTGAAAACTAAATATCCATCGGATAAAACCCTATAAGTGCAAAGAAATTGTCAATATCCTCGATACCTGCGGGTACAAGAGTAATCAACTATGTATGCATCTATATTTTTAAAGGCATTTAGCCATTAAGCACTAGAAACATATAAATTATAATAAATACAAATAAAACAAAAGGACTTGGGCATTGTTGAAAATAGAACTTACTAAAAGTCCTTTTTATTGTAATCTTCCTAAATGTTACTAGGAATAAAAATGATTGTTAATTAAAAAATTTCTCTACAAATTACAATGTTTAAAAATTGTACTAATTTTATTTTACATATTTTTATTCTTCAGTATTTCCTTACTCTAAATTATTTTACAGTGTTAGATAGTTTTTCATAAGATTTTTTAACCTTTATTGTTTTTTTTTAAGCAGAAAGCGTGCAAGTAGAAGTATTATGTGATCGTTTGCTACTTTAAATCCACCAACAATTTTTTGCATTCTTGATGCGTAATTTGTGTTTAGCATTTTTTCTACAGAAAAGGTTAGTTTCATCCATATTCCAAACTTGTTTACGAATGTAATCTCTATCTCCAATTATTTTAGGAGGTTTTTGTAGAATTGCTTCAGCAGATGTTTCATCAGCAGAAGCCGCTCTAACATTAATTTTTATGTTATTAGGAGCATGTATTTTAATACATCTGGCCAATGAACACTTGCATAAAATTTACATATTTTCCTTAATTGAGATAATGTATTTCAGTGTAGTCTTTTAATCTTATTGTTGATTGTTTGATAGAATTTCTGTCAACTAGCATTTCTACATTATCTTCTATCCACATTAGTAAATCGTTTTCTGCGTTTTCTAAAACAATCTCTCTTGCGTATGATGATAATTTGATATTTGATTTGTACCAGAATATACCGTTTTTCTAATAGCCTCTTCATTTTCCTTTATAGATACAGCAGTTGATTTAAGGATTCCAAAATGCTTATACATAGCCGACGTACCTTCTCCAAAAGACAATCTAAAATTTGAATTTTCATATACAAGCAAACGTCTTCATTAAAGGGTAAAATAAGATATTTGTTTAATGAAACGGTTTGAAAATTACGGAAAGCTTCCCATTTATCATTACTTGGCAAAATTAGTAATTTTATAACGTGATTTCTATTTCTATTTTGATTTCACTTAAAAAACGTAAAATGCCGTAACTGTGTTGTCTACTAAAACATCAAATTCAAATTACAAAAAACTGCTTTTTAACTACAATCACTTATGTAATTTATAATTTATAATTTTTCTAATTTATACGAGAATTTTTCCTAACTTAGACTTTTGGTAGGTCGCGTAAAGACGAATAAAAAACCGTGTAAAAACTATTCCTGATATACCAATTTACTTAATTCTAAATTCGCGTAAAAATTACATAAAAAGAGGTTTATATGTAGTTAGATGCTCATTTAAAAACAATTTTTACTTATTAACCATATCTCTATCTGCACATACATGTTAGAATATTTCACCGCTTAAAATCTGCTGCATAAAAAGTATTGGCCTGTTTGTTTTAATTTTTTCTCTACCCCTTGTTTGACATTGTCATTCGTAAAACGTTTTCCGCCCAGGTAAGTTCTCTAAATATCAGCAAACCAAACAAGTGCCGCCAGTGTAGCCCAAGGGTTGGATGCAGTGCGAACCCACCCAAGTTCAATCTTGGGCTTAGATGCTTAGTGGTGGCCTACTTAGGTACTTACAATAACTGAGTACCTGTGTTCATTTCGAACAAGGGGTAATAATGCGTTCATATAGGGCACGTCCCGTATCAAAAAGAGTGTGCGAGGATTAAACCTTCCAGTTCACAGGCTATGAGTGTTAAATGTTAAAGCGATTGTTATTAGCGATTTCGCGTAACTAGGTGCCATGGACTCTAATTTGTCCAGATACGGGTAACTACAGTCCTCAAATATGGAGAGCAAATAACTAAATATTATTGTTAAGCAACACATCTCCAGTTGATAGCGCAAGGTTCGGAAAGCAACTTTGTATGATTTTGGTTTTCTCTGTTACTATTTTAAGAAATACTGAAGTGGCAATAAATAAATAACAAGATTCTAAAGCGCAATATCCTTCTTGTCGCAGATTGCATTTAATTATTTGATAGAATATACTGGGGCTTGGAATAAATTTTAAAGGATCCATAACAGAAGGCGTTACTAATATTTTTTGCTATTAATACATACTGCAATCAAATTTATAACAAAACACCAGTTTACATTTTGAGTGTGTGTAATTTTGTCAACTGTAAACCATATTTATTTTTTAACTTTGAATATGCCGAGTTTCGTGTTAACAAAATGCAATTTGCGGGAAACGTTACTTTTTGGTTTCCATTTGAAGAAATCGGCAGCTGAAAGTTTTTGTTTGCTGTCCGAAGCTTATGGTGAACATACTTTAGCAATTTTAACTTGTGAGTATTGGTTTTAACAATTTAAAAGTAGTGATTTTAACTTAAAAGGCAAAGCGAAAAAAAATTAAAGATGCAGAATTGGAGGCATTACTCGATCAAAATACATGTCAGAAAGTGTGAAAAAATATGAAGAATTGGTAGATTTCTTCAAAGTTAATTTATTGACCGTTTTAAGCCAATGGAAATGATTCAAACGCAAAGAAATTGGATGCCATACGAACTTGAAGGTAAGAGACGTCGAAAGACTGTGAGCAGCTGTTTGAAAAGCACAAAAAAGGGCTTTTTGCATGATATCGTAACTGGTGATGAAAAATGGATTAATTACAAGAACCTTAACCCAGAAAAGTCAGATGTATGCCCGGTCAAGCATTACCATCAGCCTCAACATTAATTCCAAAGCAAAACATTCATGTTTTGAAGGTAATGCTCTGTATTTGGTGGAATCAGAAAGACGTAATGTTCTATGAGCTGCTGAAAAAAGGAAAAACTATCACTGGGGATCGCGACCCACAACAAATGATCAAATTGAATCAAGTGTTGAAAGAAAAATCTCCGAAATACGTCGAAAGACCATAAACTGATTTTTCAGCACGGCACTGCTTGGCCACATGTTGCAAAACAATTCAAAAATTATTTGGACACGCTTCGATGGCATGTCCTAGCCTACCCGCCGTATTCACCAGATATTGTCTCTTCTAATTACCATTTGTTTTGATCGATGACGCATATCCTGTCTGAGCAGCGCTTCAACTCTTTTGAAGATATCAAAAAATGGATCGATTCATGGATTGCATCAAAGGACGAGGAATCCCTTCGGCGGAGAATCCGCCTGTTGGGAGAAAGATGGAAAAAAGTTGTAACTGACTTGTGCTTTATCATTTTTATTTTTTTTTAGAAATAAATATTCAATTTTACAAAAAAAATTTAAACTCAATTTCAAGTTCCTATATTTTAGCTCGTCCAATCTTTATATTTTTTCTTATAAAATATTTGGAACAATTGGTGCAAGAATTAAAGAACGGTTTCATGTAAATCCTACTGCCGCATGTAACCATACCAGGAGTGATACTTTTATATTATACAATTTGTAATGTAATACAATTGTAATTAGCATTTGTATAATCGTTCCTATTGTCTTCTGTAATGAGGGTAAATTGACCTGGCTTATTATAATTGATAAGTAAACTATTTTTGGCGTTTTCGGTAATTGACACATTGCAGCAACCTTACCTTTACATTACCTTTCGTCATTGTACGAATCAGATTGTATTTCCTGCAAAACAAATTGTTGATGTATATTTTGAACGGCTGCTTGAAGTTCTTTGGTGTCAACAAAACGCAAAATATGACTTTATGGAATTTGAGCGGACGCGGAGCGTCAGTGTAGTAACGTGACATTTAATGTAAATGAATCTTAATGCGACATGGCAAATAACTCGATGTTTGTAACGTGCAAGTCTACGATTCATGCTACAATTTATTGTTGCTTGCGAAATTTTAATAAATGTGTTGCATAATTATGGAAATTATATTTAACTAGGAGTTGCCCGCCAAAAGATATTTTTGGCGTCCTAGACTGACAATTTTTCACCCGCCTTCCCTCAAATTTTTGCAAGGTGCGAACGTATAAATTTTTAATTAGACCGGCTCTTTCTCTGGATCAGAAACATGGAACAATTTAACTCCCATTCATGGTGGACGTAAGCATAAGCCGCCCATAGGAATTGCGTAACACGTAAAGTTGAATTAATGCAAAGCTTATGCGCTCGTTCATAACGCACTCCCGTAATTTTTACGTTTTACGTTCATTTGCAGTAATTTTTAATTTTTCTCTAGATTAATGTTGGCAACAGTAAGAGAATGTTTGTTTATATTCTAAAATAGCTGTACCCGGCCACGCGTTGTTGTGACTTTGCTTTTACGTCCAACAGATGGCGCTGTTTTTAAAAAAAAATGTTTTTATTTGTCACAGAGTTGACATCTATAAAATACAATAATCAAAATATTTAAATAATTCAAAAACGGTTGAAGTTAGAAGGCTGATTTTTGCGCCGAATTAGCAAATATAGTCGTGAATGTGGTGTGCAAGTTTCAAGGAAATCCGTTGAAGCGTCTAGGAGGAGATAGAATTATAAGTTTAGAAAGAAAGAAAGAAAGAAAGTTAGGGAGATAAGACAATTATTATATACAGATTAGCTGTATTTATTTGAAATTATTTTTTGATGCGCTTATTAGGATATTTACCGAATTGTATTAATCCTAGGTGTGATAGGATGATCTACAGATCAAAAGTGTATATTAAGCATTTCTTAATTGGTTAGCTGCCTAAGCATATCAGTAATTTGGATGTTTTAATATTGTAACAACTAAGAAAGTAAGCAGTGTTATAACATCTTTATTACTTGTTTTTAATAAAAATATTTGGTTTTTACTCAATTTTCTTAAGTTGTGGATAATTATAAAAAAGTCATAGAATTGCATTTGCCTTTAATTTCGGTTTTGAAAACTAATTTAACCTCGTTTTCAATCCTTCATTGCAAACATTTTCAAAAACATTTCAAAAAGTTTCACCTAATAAAATATACATAAAAACTATAAATATTACACTATAATAATTTTATTGGCGATTTTCTGAAGTTTAAGAACTTTCTACATGCGTCACATATGATACATCATGGTTATTGTCAATTTTTATATTATATGGATTTGTATCGCATATAATATATGTTTATTGATTACCTCTCAGTGCTTAGAAAAATTCTTGCCTCCTTCAAAGCTATCAAACATTTTAGTGAATGTACAAGATATTAAAATACTACAAAGTAGTCATTATTCTACAATTAGCAAACAAGTTCCCTTTGATATAAAAAAGTTTCATCTTTTATTTGATTTTGCGATTTCTACCTGTTTTACTACAGTTTTGAAGGCTGAGATTTTGCACCTTGGTTAAGTAATGTCAGTTTGTTGAAAATTAATTTTGAAACTGCAGCTATACAAGATATTCAGAACATATTCCCAAATACGACACTGAAAGGGTGCAATTTACACTTCAACCAATGTTTATGGCGAAAAATTCAGTAATTGAGTATGGTCTATCATACCGGGACGACGAAGAGATTCGCAAACACGCGCGAAAATGTACTTCATTAGCGGCTTCAGAAGCAAAAGATAAAGGCTAGCTACATATTATGGAGTCTTCTCCCCAACACATCTTGGTGCAAGGTTTTAATGATTATTTCGTGGTACACTGGCTAGAAAATGATGTGGTTGTGAAACTTCAGATTGCTTCATACAAAAGAGCTAAGGAGTATCAAGACGTAGACCAACCTACTTAACAAATTGTAGTAGATTATGAGGAAGGAAAAAAATCTATATTTTAGTGTTTGAATTATCTGGCATATATTATCAAATTGTAATATTTATGTTCTCTATTAAAGTTAAGTGTCTTTGTAATGTTTGTGCAAACATATCAATAAATTATTATTGTCTATGAAATTATTTTCTGCTCTAAAATGTGTTGATTCAGAAGTACTTCTGTAACGTTAACGTTTAATTATAATGTAATAACAAATGCAGTTTAAAAATTCGTGATGCCTATAGTAAAAAAACTAAACAATCTAATTGCTGGTGAGTGCGTAGTACCGGATTAGTAGTTTCCTGCAGGTCAGCGCACGAAACGGCATTCGAACCAGGTAGGGGTTTTGGACGACGCACGAAACGGGAACATTTTAATCCACGCACGAAATGGGAACGCACGAAACGGCACTAAACCGAATTATTAACTACCTAAAGACCGCGTCGCTGTGATTACCGTTAAGCACTTTTTCTTGGAGCATTTTAACAACAAAACAAAGCAGTAGACCGATTAAAAAATTGTATTAAGAGCTGTACTGATGCAATCGTTTTTAACTTTAAACTATTTATTTTTCAGTTCACATTATACATATAATGTTCGGCAAACTTCTGCATTTTGTCAAAATCTAGCGATAAAGACGTGCCTGGCGCTAAAAGCAGCCACCTTGACCATCAAGCGTGGCTAAAAGATATATAAAAATCATATGCATTTTTAGTTATACTATTTAGCGAACCATCAGGGTGAACAATTGCTTTATATTTAGAAAAAAATATATAGTAAATGTATAAATAAGTTCTCAGCTTTAGATTTCACAGGACGCAAATCACCGTTTACATGTAACGTATTAATCCGCCCTCTTGCGGTTTTAAAGCAATGACATTTGGTCTTTCGAAACATCATGGGATTTGGCGTTTGATGCACATAACCTCAATAATCAGCTGTGTTCACGATGGCAATCAGAAAAGAGCATATTCGATTTTCTATCCACTTCGCGTTTCTTCTTAAGAAAAACGCTGCTGAAGCCACCGAAATGATTTGTGCTGCATATGGTGAGAATTCTGTAAGTCATGCAACGTGCAAAAAGTGGTACCAAAGATTTCGTGGAGGAGAGTTTAGTCTTAAAGATTAACTACGTGCTGAACGCCCTCAAACATTTGACACGGATGAGCTACAGACATTGCTGGATCAAAACAATGCGAAAACTGAAAAAGAGCTTGCAGAACAGCTTGGCGTCGCTCAGCCAGCCATTTCCATACGTTTGCATGCAATGGGTAAGATACAAAAAGAAAGCAGGAAGCATAAACTGTCCGAAGACAACAAAAATCGACTGCGTGGCACCGCACTCCATTTGCTTTCAGGGAGCCGAAAAAAGGATTTTCTGCATAAAATTATTACGGACGATGAAAAATGGATCTTGTACGACAATCCCAAGCGCAAAAAATCATGGATAGACCCTGGCAAACCTTCGACATCGACTCCAAAGCCCATTATAATAAATAATGCCAAAGCTGCTAGAATACATCTTTAAGGGTGTTTTTCTGACTGAAATATCGCTAGTGCGACAGCGGTTCGATTGGAAAATGAACAACCACAAAGAGTGTCTTTGGTCGAAAGTTCATGACGGCATCCCGTGTCAACATGTCCCGAGACATTACTCCACGCACAGCCTTACGTTCTTCGGTCAACATTCGTGGAACCCGCGTTCAAGAAACTTCGGCATTTTCAGGTCAACATGCAAAATGGACTCTACAGATTTTACAAAAGTGCCAAGTTCAGAGACGATATCACGCACACCTAATCGACTGTTTTCCATAACAACTTGCTCCACTCGCCCTATCATAGTTTCGGCCGAAGCTGTTTCGGTTTATTTTCACACAACTCTCTATCTTCATTAAGCTTTGGCACCTTTTTGCGCACATTTTTAACATCCATAACACCTTCACCACATGCCTCATTAAATATGTGATAAATTTCAATAGACGTTTCTCCACACAAGTGGATAAAACGAATCATTACACATCTTGAACACTAAACGTCATTTTAAGTATACAAAATAACACTCACTGCAATGGCGGTAATCCGACCTGTGTACATCTTATGGTGCTGCCATCTATATTACAAATTCAGAAATATTTCTCGTGCCTTTTAAAATTCACCATATATTTGTACTTACTCTTACTGGCAAGAAAAAAATTGGAAATCTTAGAATTTAAACGTACCTCGTACAACACATTTGAACTTATTATAAGGTGTATAATTTACATAAGCCTATAGAGGAGATTTAATTAGATAGTCATTTAAAAGCAATTTTTATTTTCAACGAACTTAAAAAGTTCGTTACTGAATTCTATATGTCTGTCGGTCTGTCGGTCTGTCTGTCGCTGTCACAAAATTATGGATTTTTTAAAATTTGAAAATGTGATTCTTATAGGAAATTTTACGCTGAATTCGAAAATGAAGAAAAAATTCTATGTCGAATAATTTTCCAGATATTCGATTTCGAATTTTCCCGAAATTCGAAATCGAAATCGAAAGGTTTTTTTTAAGTTCGTTCTGGGATTGCTTACAGAGCGATCTCTTCGCCGGCCCAATGTTTTGACATAATGTCCATCAGCACATGCAAACTGATGTATAAAATGCATTAATCTGTTTCAATATGTTGTATACCTCACGTTTAACATCGTCATTGACAAAAGATTTGCTCTCAAAGTGGACTTTCTCAATTTCGGCAGACCAAACAAGCGAAAGTTTCTTGTAATTGCGAGTGATTGTTACAAAGATATTTATTAAAATCAGCTTGTGATTTTCAATTGCATTTTGAAATAGCTACTGTAAGTCCGGTTTAGAAAATTGAAATTATACAGTAACATAAACACAAATAATGTTAAACTTTTAAACGAACACTCCTTGAGCAGGGTCGCCAAATTTAAATTGAGTTCTACATTTTTGCAGTTACTATCTAGTCAATGCTAACCCATAGTTTTTAGGTATTTCGGTTAGTTCTGATCATTCAAAATATTTTCCATTATTAGTTATGAGCCTTTCCTATTTGTTGGGTAGTCTGTTAATGCCATGCCGAAAAACATGCAGTTGCGGTGTCTCCTGTATTTTTCCACGTTATTGCAAGACGTCGTCTTCTATTGACACCAACATCGGTGACTTTCTTTAGTTTTACGATAAGCAGATAACAAGGACCGTTAACAAATTACAATGCACTAACTTTGATGTAAAATTTGTGTAAATATGAATGGCTACTATACTCAAACAGAAAGAACACATATCTGAATTTTATTATGAAGCAAGACATCTACAGAATTGATAACACCACAATGCGGGGGGCAATGTCATGCCACTTTAGTGTACCTTGTTAATCATAATAAGAACACTGAGGGCACATAAGTGCATTCTGAATATTCTAAAACCTCGTATTTTATTTTCTCGGGGAGAGGGGGCTTTCAATAAAATAATATCTGCTCACGTATAGCATAGATTTTTCAAAATTGCGTCCCTACTTTTGACACTTTAGCTTAAATATTTTGCTTATAGAATTTCTGAAACCATAATTATGATAATTATGGAAGGATTTTGTCAGATCGTACTGTCGAATGAAACATCATTTCTTCACATACCGCAATTCGACTATGCCAATTACGTTCTGACAATTTTTGAATAATGATCGTAAATAATGATACAGTTTTTTAACTGCAACGTAGTTAATTTGGATCCAAAAGTGCTGGAGAAGAGCAATTTGTAACCGAGTCATACAAGTGCGGCTACAAACCCGTTTTAGCGGATTTGGCTATCATAACAAAAGCGCACTATTCGTTTGTCCAAATGATGTTTATAACTAAAAAAATTTGAAAGGAAAACTTTCCATTCGCCTGCTACCATAGACGCCATCCCCACACTTTTGCGACCACCGTTCGCTACACATTGCCCTCTTAAAATCAGAGAGGGAGTTTCGACGCATTCTATATTTAATTAACTTTCTAAAACTCGTTCCATATTCACCAATATTTTGGAGCTATAAGCGTATGCGCTATTTTTAATAACTAAAAATAATTACATGTACAAACTCTTTTGTTTCCTTTTCTTGCATTTATTTTAATAATGTAAAATTTCAGTATGATTAGACCACTTAGCGCAAAGCTACAAGAAATAGCCATAAGCGAATTGAATGAAGTTCCGGGTACCATTGAGAACTATCTGCAAGACATTCGCGATTGGCTCCAAAAACAACCCCACCTTAATGCGAGAACAGGTAAGTATTTTGTATTTATTTATACGGTACTCATTTTAATTACAACAAATTTTTAGATGACCAATGGCTGTTGGGTTTTCTGCGAGGTTGCAAATTTAGCCTTCAAAAAACAAAGGAAAAGTTGGATTGTTATTATTCGTCGAGGACGCTGATGCCACAATTTTTTAATAATAGAGATCCGCTTTTACCAGAACTTCAAGCTATTCTAAAATCTGGGTAAGCACACTATACTTTAAAAAAAGTTTTTAATTTCACTTTTTAGATTGTTCTTGCCGTTATCGAAAACACCCGGGACCGTAGGTCCCAAAGTACTGCTGGTGCGTTACGGTCTGGCTAAGAGCGACACAATGCTACTAGTGAACATCACTAAATTAGGTTTCATGTTTTATGACCTTCTTCTGAGAGACGACGACAATTTCGGTGTGTCTGGTCTTTATGTTTTGGTCGATCTTGAGGATTTTCCGTTGAGTTACATATTGCAGTATACCCCAGACTATATAAAAAACGTTCTTTTATTAATGCAACAAGCATATCCAACTAGAATCAAAGGGATTTGTTTCATAAACGCCCCCGTTGAGTTTGAGTTGACGTTTAACATCATGAAGAGCATTGCGCCAAAAAAAATAAAAGACAGGGTAAGCGTCTATAAGTTTATGTTTCTATTTTAATTATTGTGATGAAATTTTACACCATACTTATAAGCTCTGTTTCACTAGTAATTATGCACTTGTTCGTTTATTTTCTATAAACCAATTTGAATGACAGTTCCACTAAGCTACAAGGATATTCTACTAAAATAATTTTGAAATACAAGTATAACTAGAACACATACAGTAATATTAAAATGCCAATCGGAAATATTATTTATGTACATCAAAATGATCATAAAAATTTAATAACAGGCGGAAAAATAAGTTACAATTTTTTTATTGACAATAACGTTATTTACAATCTACTTAACAAAAGTATTCAGTAAATGTGAGGATAAGGGAGGTAGTGATAAGAGAACTCATCCATTGATGGGACTCCCAATGAGATCCATTTACGGCAGGTTGATGAGGTCTGCAGACAATGTTTTCTTCAGTCGTCGTACTGGTGGATGATACGTGGAAAACTGGTGAATTAATAAATTGCTGTGTCCATCTAACTTCTGGTGGAAATTTATCGCAAATATTTTAATTTCATCGGCAACGAATGGGACGTCTAGGTCTTCATGGATTGTTTGACTGGTTACAAACCAGGGCGCGTCAACAATTGCGCGGAGTGTTTTTGATTGTAACTGTTGCAGTGTTTTTATTCTGGTCGGTTTGCCACACCCCCAAAGCTGTATATCAAATGTCTAAATAGGTTTTAGCATCGTTTTGTAGAGCAATACTTTGTTTCGGATTGATAGCTTTGACTTTCTACCGAGGAGCCAATACATTTCACAGTATTTCAGGTTTAACAGTTTGCGCTTAGTTTATATGTGTTTGTTCCACGTGAGCCGCTGATCAAGATGCAGTCCCAAATATTTCACATCGGTTTTTACCGGTACTGGAGTATTGTTAATGTTAACAGGCGAACAAACACTGGTTTTCATAGTAAATGTTACTTGGGCTAACTTTGATTGATTAACTTTTATTCGCCATTTATCTAACCATGTGCTGGTTTTATTGAGATGCTGTTGGAGATTGGAAGTTGCAGTATCCGCATCTTCATAACTAGAAAGTATTGCCGTGTCGTCAGCGAAAGTAGCAGTCACAGTTTTGTCAGTATCTGGAAAGGCAGCAGTATAGACAAAGTAGAGAAGAGGGCCCAGGACGCTACCCTGCGGAACACCGGATTTGATAGGGTGATCTGAGGATAGTTCGTTATCACAATTGACGGAATAATAAGGGTCTGTTAGGTACGATTTAATGAGCAAATAATAGTAGTTTGGTAATAACTCTTTTAGTTTAAATAGCAGTCATGTGTGCCAAACCTTGACAAACGTCTGGAGCGCGTCCAGGAACACAGCGGCACAATACTTTTTTTTCTAGGGAAGATGAGATTTTATTTACTATTTGTGCGTTTGATGTATGATTGAGTGACCTTCTCTTAATCCGAACTGGTGTTGTGATAGGTGTTGAAGTATATCTGTATCTTGGCAAAGTCTTTTAAGAAACAGTTTCTCAAATAATTTGCTCATTATGGACAAAAAACTTATTGGTCGACACGAAATTACACTTTCTTGTTTCTTGCCGGGTTTGGGTATCATTAATATATGTGCATACTTCCGAGTGATCAGGTAATAAGAGAGACTTAGCATCCTGTTGAAAATTGTGGTTAGTAGTAGTATAGTTTTTTTGGGGAGCAATTTAGTATTTTTTCAGTTATTAAATCATGATCTGGCGCCTTAAACTGAGTCAGCTTTTGAGTTTCAAATATAACTCTTTCAGGAGAAAACGGTTTTATTGGAAGTGACATTTGACACGGAATGTCTAGAAATACTTCTATTTCGTTGTCTCCATGGGCTGTCTTTGCCTCAAAGGGAGTGAAAACTTCGGATAAATGCTCTACATGTTTCAGCTGGTCTCCTGATAGGTCGTTTGGGTATTTGAGGACTTTTAAAGTTCTTCGTGGCTTTCCAGATTGAATTGTCCCCTTGTTTCAGGTTTGTTAAATGCCAATAAAATTATCATTTTGTATCTCCCTTAACAGGTTATAAAGTTTACGTGTTAGACGATTGTAGACAGTTTTATCAACAGGATGGTATGTTCTCTGTCACTTTTTCTTGCCTCTCCTTTTTCCTGCAATCAGATCTTTAACTATTAGAGGTGTACAAGCAGCAGGTTTCTTATGATTTATTTCGGTAGGGGTTAATTCCTAGGCGGTCTTTTGGATTATGTTAGTGAGATAATAAGTCAAGTTACAAAATGTAAATAATTATGGAAATTACACTAGAAAAAATAAAAGATGACTAATAATTATAATAATTATATTGCCAAACAATGTGGAAGAATCTTAAATTGCAGATGAGTTGTAAATGGTAAAACTTTAAATACAGTAGTTATTAAAAAAATAAAATAGTAATATAAATTTTTATAGGCTAAAGCACAAACATAAGGTAACCTTAACAGTTTTCTTCTTGATTATAAGAAGTCTTGTGGCTCGTAGAGTTGCTGTATAAAATTTTAAATTATTAGTAAAATAATTTTCTAATTTGACTTACTAGCTTCCCAAAAAGATTTAGAAGTCAAATTGTATTCAAATGTCATAAAAAACTTGTTAATTCTAGATATTTTATTGAATTGGATACCAAGCGTATTATAGATGTAATATGCTAGGGATAGATGAGTGTGCTAATTAGGATATTTTTTGTATAGCTTAGTCTGTAAAAATTTATGATGTTGACATCAAATTTAATCTTTGATTAAACATTTTTTAGAGATACAGAAAGCTGTACAACAAAAAAGAATTTAAAGTAAGACATAAAAATTAAAGAAATATGTTAATAATACGCATGTTTTCAAAAGCAAAATAATGAGAAAAAGCTGGTAAGTTTTTCTTTTAAATCAACCAACAAGGCAAAAAAGTGTACAAAGTAAACAAAATATAGCTATTGAGCTTTAAGAACGCTTGATATCTTACATCAACATCAAGTTTTTGTGTCTGTCTCCACAAAACATCAAAAGAACGTTTTTCAGTTTATGCCAAAGCAGTGTCTAGCAAAATTGATTTTGATGTGTACTAAAAGAACCCTCTTGCAATTGAACTGCTGTATAACCTAAATATTGATGCTATCTATCTACAATAATAAGGAATACACAAACAAAAATACTTTTAATGCTATAGTTATTTAATAAAAAATTTAAGTAAAATAATTAAATTGGAGCCAAGTTAATATCTTAAACAAGATTATTAAGCTAATAAACTACAATTTAAAAAAGTTATTAAAACGCTTTAAATAAATGTATATTATCCGATTGGAAGTATCCAAATTTACCTTCTACCAAAAATTGCAGTAATTGAAATTAATGCGGAATGAGTTCACTTTTGCTTTATCTACAGCTCTAATTCTGCATATAACCCCCAATTAGGTCGTAACATTTCCAGAAAAATGACCGTCTATTTGTTTTAACCCCAAAATATTTAGTGGAACTTAAATTGGAGTTTTAAACCAATCCATCTAGTTCCGAAACGTTATTGTCTGCATACTATCTAGTCCTTGCTATAAACTATGGGAGTTGTTCTTCTGTCATAGGCAGGACGGAACTAATCAACATATCTGTGTACTCCTTCACATTTAAGTTTCTATTTAATCTTACGAAATATCTCATTAATTTACACACTGCAACACCGTCTTCTCGAAATTTTACATTCAGTACATTGTTCTCCAAGCATTAGCCACATTCAAACTTGGCAAAGTGATAAAGGATGTTTGGGTTCACGCTTACAATCATTTGCAATCCAGTAGGGTCATTCATTGCACCACTACAGGTGATGCTTATTATATATAATTACAGCTACGACTACTTAAGAATGGAACCCCATTTGTTTGAATCATTGATGCATCTTCACATTGTTTTCATAATAATGTCAACAACAGTCAACTTCTGCAAACTTTTAGACTTATTTCATTGACTTGCCCATTCTGATTGTACTTTCTGTAACACAGTTCATTCGTTAAATTTTAAAAGACTTTGCATTTTATTATGTGAATACTAATAAACCTTAAAATACATTGCTTTCCTTTTTGTGCTTTTATAACCAGAGAAAACACTATAACCTGCGCCATTTTTAATACAAACTTGCACGTATCTATACACGTACTTGGTTTATTTTTCAGCTCGGTGTTTTGAGCAAAGGTAATATTAAGAAGATATATGAAGTGATTCCAGAGGATATTTTGCCCCAGGGTTACGGCACCGGATATGAAGATTTTGACGGGTTGACAGGTACCAAGCTTATATTAATATAAAGAGTAAACTAGGCGCATATTTGTTGTATTGTCAATATGTGCATGTAATTCTGTAAATTTTCTAGAGGTGTGGAAGAGCAAATTTGAGAGCAATAGAGAGTGGTTTTTGAACGACGAGAAGTACAGAAGCAATGAAGAACTGAGGCTTGAAACGCCTAAAATAAATACTGACATTTTTGGTGCTGAAGGATCTTTTAGAAAACTTAACATTGATTAGTTTGCTTAACAAATATGTTTAATTAAGTGGATACTGGGTTGAATTTTTTATTTTTGGTGGTTGTTGAACATTTTCAAATTACATTATATTAATATATATTAATTATATTTTATAATTATAATTTATAATTATATATTAATTAGAATAAAAGTTTTTACAAAAAGCAAAAAGAACATAAAAAGAATACCACAGGTAGACATAGTCAATCGTTAATTGTGAAAATATCATCATAAATTATAAAATGTGTTGACCAGGAAATTTGGTTTGGATTAAAGGGAGTGTTTTACGTGCTGTCTGATATACCTCTCCATCTTGTTGAAGCTACATGTCATTCCAAAAAGTTGGTTGCATTGAAAAAAAAAGTTGTTTAACATCTCTCGATAGCGCACTCCATTGACGGTAACACTAATCCCAGCTTGGTCTTCGAAAAGTACGGGCCAATGATTCCTCCAGTCTGCAATGCAGACCAAACAGTGCATTTTTCACCTTTTTTATTCTTTCAGTTTCTCTCCCGTAATTGCTTGCTTTTTCCTTCTCTGCTTGCGGCATTCGCTTTATGTCTATATTTATATACTTTCTGGGTTTTTATATTAGCTTCCATGTTTAACAAATTTTAAAAATATTCTTTGCAACGGTTTATGATCATATTTTCATCTGTTAGTATTTCTCCTTCTTTATTTTATATTATTATTATATCAGTCTCTTTATAACTTCTCATACTTTTAAGAATTTAGTTTCAGATCACGTCCGCGTTTCTAACGAAATAAGACTCATCACTAATTTTGTGTAACATTATGCTTTGGAACATCTCTATTATTTGAATTTTTGAGTTGGCTACAATGCCCCAGATCTGAAGACCGCATGTCCCAATAGGTTTAAAAACAATTTTATAAACTATCATTTCATTTAAAATATTTAACCTGGAGTTAGGTCCCAATATTCAGTAGTGTTTTCTGAACTTGAAGCTCAGCTGTTTTCGTTTTAAACGTGACTTCTTTACGTTAGAGATTTGTCTAAGTGCATCCCTAGCTACTTGAATTCTTGCACTTGAATAAGTGGGGCATTGTTGATCAAGGCTGACCCGCTACGTTTGCATTTGGTAAATGTAATGTTAAGACTTCTCTTCATTGATTTTGGTTTTCTATATATAAACTCAATTTTCTACTTCGTTTAGTAAGCGTTAGAGGATAGTGGCGGCGACTGTTATATATTTTTGTTTAACTAATATTACCTTATCGTCGGCAAATGTTGCAGTGAAAAAATATTTATTGTAGGGATGTCTGCTATGAATAGTAAATAGAGCATTGGACTCTTCTGTGAAACGCCCGATTTGATTAGATGCAGGTCTGTTATTTCTTACCCATATCTAATTTAAAAGTAAGTTTGTTCGAACAATAACTAACTTAAGGATAATATAATAACAGTACAATAATGATCTTTTTAATTTGAATAGCAATCTGACGTGCCACATTTTATCAAAGTCCTGGCTGTCGTCTAAAAGTGCTGCTGTGCAATACTATTTTTCTTAAAAGGTTTTGTTTATTATATTATATATATTTTGTGCATCTGTTCTGGAGTTGAATGGCCTTTCCTAAACCCGAACTTATAGTCTGGGATTCATTTCATTTCTTCGATAATTGGCTTGTAGAGTTTGCTTAATTGAAGTAGTAAGCTTATGAACCTGTAAGAGAAACTTCGTCTTGTGGTTTTCCTGGTTTTAGAATTAGAACTACCCACGTTGTATATTATTGTTAGAACTGCTACACCCTTACAGGGCAGTTCTATAATAATCTGCAGATTTTGTAAAGAATAGATTGTGATTGATTATTCCTTCAATTCCCTATAAATAGGTCTGAAAATGGTAACATTTGAAAGGGTGCACCAAGAGTTTCTCTTATTTCCATTTCTATTTCAGGGGTTAATGTCATTGGTAGTGGTTAAAATACTGATTTAAGATAAATGCTTGTCTGATCTCCCCTAGGAACCATCTTTTTTTTTCGTATGGGTGGAATGACCTGAATTTGCCATTTCTATTATCACTGGACATTGTTCTTTAATTTTTTTATTGAGACTTCCGGGCCAGCTTACCAACCAAATCTCTGAATTGTCCTATTTAAATGTGTTGCTGCCACGTCTAAATCTTCTATTGTCCTTAATGGGACATTCAAATCAAATTAGTTATCCAGTAGTGCTCTGTACTAATTCCAGTTGATGTTTGTATTAATTAGTTTAATCTGTGAGTCTTTTACTATGATGGGGGTATTTACTGCAGCTATGACCGATGAGTGATCTGTGTATAAGTTCCAACTCGATTGATCACAACAAAGAAATGGAGTAGGTCTGGTTTTTTCTTCGGGTCGCTAGGCCAGTAAGTAGGTTCGTTTGTTGAAATGTAACCGAATTAAAGTTCTTGCATGTCGCCATGAAAGTCTTTCATTAGCTTAACCGCTCTTTCAGCCGTATCGTTAACTGCTTTCAATGTCTGCACCTTCTTTTTAGCGTGTTGAAACGAAGCACTATTTGTCCCTAAAGTAGAACACTCGTTGAGAAACTGTCATCAATTTTGAGTCGATTGAGCAAGGACTTATTTTTGATTGAAACAAAGTCATTGATGTTTTTCTCTAAAATTACAAAGAAAGAATAGTTATCATATATAAAAGTAATAAAAGAAAACAAAGAAAACTAATATTTTTACTTGTATGACTAATCGTAAAGTGGACCACAAAGTTCTTCTTTCGAAGTTAGCAACCATTTTTACCTTACTTTCTTGGTCCAAATTATGGTCAAATAGAGACAAGACAGACTATAAATGCTGGCAGAATTTCTATAAAGCTGTTTTGAGACGCCTTTGTCGATTGTTTCGTAAGCCTTCATGACCTTCAAAAAGCACAAATCCTGGTAAGATGCTTTTACCGCTAAAGTGCATTGCAGCCAAGGCTTGACGTAGGATGTCACGGTAAACAAGCAGACGTCTAACAGAGCTGCCTTATCTTAGTTTAAAATTCTGAATTGAGAGCTAAGTAATGATATTTTTAATGAATAAATTGCTCTCACCATCCATCGAGCTTGGTGCATGGCGCCTGGAGGCCGAATCTTAAATTTTTTTTCTGTGTCTCCGCCAAGAAATATTATTGAAACCTCTATTAATTCTCAATAGTAATCTCTAGCAATTTCTTTGGTCAATTCAGTACGGTAAAATTATAGCAGTTTGTCAATCTCTGAAACATTCAGGCATGATAGCTTTTCTGTATAGCTCTGTATTCTCTGGGGATCGTCATTTTTCCATTTTTCTCGGAACTTTTTGAATAATGGAATATCAGGACTTCTAGTCACTTGGCTGATTTTTGCCTCAAGCACGCTTTTTAATACCAATTCGTAGACGTGATTGCGGCAAATAATAACCAAAAATAACCATTGCTGCACAATTTCATAAAGAAGTTCTTGAAATTTGTGGAAACTTATTCTACAATAACCAAAATTGTATATCATTTATTTTCATATTCTTTTTCGCTGACAAGCTGCACAAAATCATCAGGAGCGATAGGTAACTTTAGACTCCGTTTCTCGTTGTGCACATTTTCTCACGTTTCATTAAACTATCTAACCCATATTCTCACTATTTGATAATTTATTGCATGTTCTCCTCGCACTTCACTAATTAGTCGATTAATATTTATCAGTTTCACCCTCCTTGCGTAAAGGACACGGATAATATAGCGAATTTTGCAGTTTTCTAAGAGACTTGAACATTTGAACTTTGTAACAAACACTGCAAACAACAACTTTTAATGAAATATCACATAACACATAAAGGAGCTCAGAGAACTTGCACGATCAGACCGACGCGCTCTAGTGGCTTATATGATTGATAACCAATCCTGATTTTTTTGGCTTGAAAGCTTTGTGTTAATGTTCCAACATTTGCAAATGCTGCTCAATAAAGTCTCCTAAGGCAAAGAATATTGTCAGAAAAGTTAAATATTTCTGTAAGAATTATTAAAGATGAGAAACATTATGGAAATGTTTCATTTACTATGTTCGTTATAAAAGTTGCTAAAGTATGTGTAAAATATATATAGAAAGGTCTAAAAATAATATACAGTGTTTGTAAGGTATACGATTATTATCAGATCTTTGTCTATCGCTTTGTCTAATTGAGTAAACACATTTTTGATTTCCAAAATTGTTGATTTTAATTCCTTGTTTTTATTGACACAAACTTCACTGATTGTTTTCTTCTAAAATAAAAATATAGTTTAAAATATTTTACACGACATACAAGATTTTAAAGGCACATGAACATGCGAAAAAGCTTGAATACAGTGTTTCCGAACGTTAAAATTAAATTGCATTTGAAGATAGACATTGCTGCAAATGTAAGGTCACTGAATTTATGTCATGTATGTACTTGAAACCAAAACGGTATTGAGGAATATAAAAAAGAAGAAAAAAGAAGTGTACCATTTTTAATTTTTGTTAACATCTCCAATGGTAACTTTAAATTATTATAATATTTATTTGAAATTTGTTTTTCTTTTAAAGGAATTAAATTTGAATGTTTAAATTTACAAACGTTACACAAATTATATTGATAAAACGGTGGATGTACTAAAAATATTGTGGTTTCGTTAAGCAGACAACAACATACATTGAAAAGAGCCCAACTTATCCAACCTATCTCCTGATAAGAAAACACTCACCATATCTTGAGAAAAGTCGTCAAGAATCACAAAATTATATGGCATTTTCAAAATTCACAAGAAAAAAACCCCTTTACGACATATTGCCAGTGGTTTTGGTTTAGATACCCAGATCTTATCAAATACTTAGCCAAAATCCTTCAGCCTCTTACCGAGCAAGCCTCATCATACGTCCGAAACTGTTATTACGTTTTTATAAACTCTGAAATTTGTGTATGTGTGGAAAGACACCATGGAAGTCAGTTGTGAAATTGTACTTCTAGGCTTACGAATTGTATACTTTAGAACTTATAACACAAAATAGCAATATTATAATTTTACAGACAAATAAGGGCAACGCTACAGTGATTCTGAATTCATCGGGCTACATCAGTAAGATAGAAAACCTGTTAAAATCATCAACTATCGTCATCCATCTAACAATATCAACACCCACCTTAAAAAAAGACTAAAACCATCATCACTAATTAAAAACGTATCATTCTATGCTAAAACACTCTTCTTATTCTGAGAAAAATTCTCAGAAATCCAAAATTATATTTACAAAAAAAAGTTTTAATAAAATAACTTATTTCACTTTTCAAAATAAATTTTACCGCTAAACAAACCGTATTCTTATGCGTTTCCCACTTTTACCCGTTATAGCAAACTTTTCCCGGCCGGTTTGAAACAAGAACTCTCACATTCTTTTATGTTAAACCTAGGATATGATATGTTGATGATACTTTTGTTATCGCAAAGGCAAAATACGTTTTCCGAATTTCTCTCTTACCTAAACCAAATCCATACCGATATCTCAAATATATTATGAAAACCTAACAAAACAGTTTCCTTTTATAATAGAACATATCTATAGTAACCGCTCCCGGACTGCCAAATCCCATCATCAGCATACACAAATCCATTCGGTTGCAAGATTCCTCATCACGAGATACATTATATTGTTCGATATAAAAATCCGGCAAATAGAAATCAAACACATTACCATAACTTTACTAGGTAATGGGTATTTTAAACACTTATACCACATAAATAGATATATTAACAAGAAATGCCAACTCCTAATCCCAAGTCCTTCCCAACATCAGATGCATTACCGATAAAATAAACCGCATACTAATAAAGCAACACATACGTACAGTATTCACAACCATTAACCAAATATCTGACTATTCGCTCAGCAAAAGGTGCCTAGCGAATCCTAAACAGTTTATGAAGTATCTTGTGGAGACTGCCAAAGGACCTACATAAGTCAAACGAATTGGCAAATATTTAGCCGAATATATTAGCACTTTTTAGCCGTACGGAAAGGCAGTAACTATTTGGTACTTGCCAAACACAACGAAGAAACAGGCCCTAAAATTAACTTCCCCCAGGCAAAAACAATTGCTCGTATTTTCCATCTTACCAGCAGGATTATTTCTAAGGAAATTGAAATAGATAAATTTCCTCAATGCCTAAATACAAAAGACGATGTCCTATAGAATATCCATATTATCCTGTACCATCGGTTACTCAACAACTTTAAACTAACAAACTTTCCTGACTAGTTCCATCCCACCAAACTGTCACTTTTTGTCTTCTAGCCTTCTTTAGTCTCTTAGCTTCTCTTGGGGAATAGATAGATTGATATCTTGAGCGAAGAGTTAAACTCTCTTGAAGATGGCATCAAGATGGACGCTAAAATGTCGAGTAAGATCTCAATCTGTGAACCAAGTTGTTCACATTTTTATTATTATTTTTTCATAATAGTTGCTTTATGATGCAGTTGGGTGCACTCAGTAGTATTTTTTTAGGTCAGAAAAACGTAGCGCTATACAAGATGGTTAAAATATGTCAGAACTATTTTTTTACAAAAAAATCAAATCTCCAAACACTTACTTGCATATGTCAGACTTCAACGTACTCCTTTTCGGAGGCAGCACATTTTTTCCAACGTTTTGAGAGCATACTGACGTCCTTTAAAAAAATTTTAATTGGTGGCGTATCCGCTCCTAAACAGCCTGGATGACGGCGTAGTTGTCCGCAAACTGCATGTCTTACAAGTCTGATTCGAGCCTTCCAAACAGGTAAAAGTTACTTGTCACTAGGTTTCATTTCAATTTCCGGAGAGTTTCCATTGTTGTTTTGGACGTGCATTGTCTTGAAGGAAGCCTATCCGCTTTCCACCTGCCTTCCACGTAGATCGAATCTTTTCTTTCAGTTCTGAGCAATAAGCTGCATTGACTGTTAGTACATCCGTCGAAATACGTGGATAACCCCCTTCCAGTTTCAGAAGAACGTTGCCATCGCTTTTCCTGCCGAACGGCTCCTCCGCGCTCTCTTGGGTTTGAGAAAACGCCATTTGCGTAATGACTGCTGGGACTCAGGAATAAAGTAGTGCATCCACGTTTCATCGGTTGTCACTATAGACTTCAAAAATGCATCACCTTCGTTTCGTCTTTAAACTACTGTAGAAAACGACTGCCAGCTTGCAAGCTCACGATTTTACGTCCATTTGTTCACGTCCGTCAAAGTTTGTGGTACCCCATATTTCGATAATCTGAATAAAAATTTCGCGAAATTTAACATTTTTTATAGCAAATTTTCCATAGATGAAATCATGGTTCTCTCTAAGGGAAGGAACTTAACCTAGATGTATGTGCATGGAAAACCAATTAAATTTGTGCATTAAAAATGTGCAACTCTAATGGGTATCTTTACAATTTTGACCATTATAATGGCAACTCAAAACATAAAAACAAAAGACCCTTAGGTTGTAGAGTTGTAGAAAAATTTAATCAAGATAATCCCTCCCGACACCACAAAACATTGCTGGTGATGAGGACACTGAGGAACTACAACAACCTCTAGCAAAATAAACTGGCAATGCTACTAGATTTTCCAGTATTTCACTTTGGAGTGCCTCATATACATGGTGTAATTCAAAATCTATTCTTTTAAATAAGAGCCCCGTTCCAAAAAAACTTCTCCATTTCACTAATAACTGGAAACAAGTTCTGTAAATGGTAGAAATATAGTTTCTTTATCTTTAACTCAATATTTTATTTAGTTCAGAAAATGATTTATAAATTATTAATTATTCATTTTGAAGTACTTTGGTGAAATTCGTATACTTTCTTCTAAATCATCGTTTAATGATTAGTGAGTTTTATATTCGATAACTCAAAGCTGTTATCGTACTTGATACAGATTGGCATGCAATAGATTTAGAAGTTGTAGATGGGTAGAAAAGAGAGAGAGAGAGAGAGAGAGAGAGAGAGAGAGAGAGAGAAATCTTTTATATGTTAGCATCACAGCCTCTTTTTTTTCATTGAGTTTAACCACTCACTGTTGCCTTTTTTAAGCTGCTAAAAAACGATTACAAAAATAATGTAAGCTGCTTTTAAAAACACAATGAAATGCGTATATTTCTAAAAACAGATCACCTGTTTTTACTGTAAATATGTTATTTAAATAAACTCTTTTGGAACTTCTGTTTTGCATTTTTTCACACTCCATAGTAAAGCTTCTAGAAGCTACTTTATGTTTTATTTCATTTTTATTACAAAAAGAAACTGCAACAATTATTTGATAATTGATTTAAAATGTTTTTTGCTACCAATTTGTTAATATTTTTCTAATAATTATTACTAATGTACTTTTAAAAAAAATAATAGCATTGTGTGTTTAATTTTGACTAAACAAAAGTTTTAGTTATTCAGCAAATATGTTGCAGGAGGCACGAACTACGCATGTTTAAATAATTAAATGTAGCGGATAGTATTTTTAAAAATTTTTTGGGGTCTGCAACGGAAGCAGTATCGTTGTGGATATATAAAGTTCCAATAAACTTATCTCAAATATGTCCACTTTGATGTCTGTATCAAATTGTTTGGGGACCTCCGACAACACTGCTCTTGCGACTAATATCAGAGCGCTGCGGATGTGACAGTTGTGTTTTGTGGTTATGATTTTAAAAGGTGCCACGTAATTTTAAAATCTCAAAAAGATGGGAAATTCAAGCAGCGTGGACATTCCCGGCGGCGGGACAGAAGGTTATCATGTATTGCGGGTTAGTTAGTCCATATCGTCTTTTTTCGCAATGTTCTGCAATTCGCCAATTTATAGGTTCAAGAAGGCTCTCCAGGTAGTACAGCTGGCCTGCAGGCATTCTTTGACTTTATCATTGCCATAAACGGGACCCGGCTAGATCAAGATAATGAAACTTTGAAGCAAGTACTGCGGAATGGCGTTGGTAATTCTATAATTCTCATAGCAGCCTGTTCTCTTGCTGACGCAATCAGTGTTTTAGGTAAGCACTTGCCGATGACGGTTTACAGCAGTAAGACCCAGACTGTACGGAGCGTGACCATAGAACCAAGCGAAGCGTGGGGAGGGCAAGGGTTGCTAGGTGTCAGCATACGTTTCTGCTCATTTGAAGGAGCAAACGAAAACGTGTGGCATGTGCTAGAAGTGCACCCCAGTTCACCAGCTGAGCTTGCGGGATTAAGGCCGTTCACAGATTATATTATAGGAGCTGACTCAGTGCTACATGAGAGTGAAGATCTATTTGCTTTAATCGAGGCTCACGAAGCTCGCAGCCTTAAGTTGTATGTTTATAACAGCACAGATGATTGTTGCCGGGAGGTAACAATAACACCGCATAGGGGATGGGGTGGTGAAGGTAGTTTAGGTTGTGGAATAGGCTATGGGTATTTGCACCGCATTCCTGTCAGGAGTGCTCCATCTATCATAAAACCTTACACGGATATTCAACCTCCAACATATACAGCTGCTGTTAAGAATGATGTCAATCTGGGGTATTCAACGTGTACTTTCACTAGCACCATACAGTCTCCAACAGCTTTGTCTCAGCCAGTTCAACCTATGGCTCCAACTCAAGTTTTTGTGCCACCTATGCAAACTGTAAATTCAGGCCAATCATTTATTTCTACCACAGCCACTACGACACCCCTACCTTCAACAGCTTCACTTTTTCCTAATCCAGTTTCGAGTGGCTCAGACCCCACCCCTTTACTTTACAATCCAACCACTGCCACTAATGCATTTGTGTCGCAACCAAACTTCAATTACCCCACCACTGTACCTGTTAACATTTCTTCTCCACCAATAGGCTTTACGACTCCAGCAGGCATTACAACCACTTTGCCTGTTGCCAGCTCCCACTTTGTGGCTCCTCCAACTGCAAGCAGTTTCCAATATAATACCCCAGTTACGTTCCAAGGGCCCGCTTTCACAAGCACGGAGCCCACACACACTACTCCTTTGATTTTTGATCCCACGATTGCTGCACAATCCGCACAACAGCTCCTTTCCAATACCACCACCACTCTTAGTTAATAAGCAACTGTTTCCAACTTCTTGCAACTGTCTGTGAATAACATGACGGCCAGTGGAATTGATCGAATGCTCTGTTAGTTGGTTGATGTGTTAGTGATCCTTGATGTCAAGAATAAAATGAATGCTAACGAACTGTTTTATTTAGCTCCACTTGTGCAGGCGGTCGGTACATTTTAGGGTGTTGTGTTTTGATAAACGTAAAATGTAATAAATCTTATGTGTGCAGTAATTAACTTGTTTATCAATTTATTTGAAGAAGCAAAAAGTTGCCTCTTTAGATTAAGCATTGATGAGGCGTTTCTTCTAATTTCCTCGCTTATATGCATTTGTGTATAGTAAAAGTCAAATGTAATTTGCGGTTTTAATTAAAAACAAAGAACGAAGTATTTTTATAATTCTTACGATTTTCACCCTTTGAGAGTTTGATTATTTGTTTGTTTTTTTTACTATTTTTTAATATTTTCTTTCATGTGTAAGATACTGCTCGTCCTATTTCTTTCTGTTATAAGATGTGCTGTTTGACTTCAATGAGGATTAATTGTAGCCTTTGTTGAAGATTTTTTTTATCACTTTGTTATTTTGGAATGTATTATAAACCAATTTGTTTTACAACTTTATTTTGTATTATTTTAAACTGTACGAAATTTAATTTTCCATAAAATAAATGGTAGGGCACTTCAATTTAAAGTAAGTTTTTATTGTCATGCAATGTTCAAAATAAAGTAGGGCAAGTGATAGCTGCTGTGCGTCAATTGCTTATCTTGGGCAGAAAATAATTCCACTTTGCAACCTTATTTCTGCCATAATATATTTATCTATTTATACAAAGCATGCAATTAACATTTAAAAATTATGGAATTGAAACAACTGCAATATTGATCAAAATTACAGAGAAAGGTAATAATTTTATCTTTTTTGAAGGCTTTTTGCTTTTATTTTCTATAAAAAATAAATAAGGGAACTTGAAATGATCATTCTAAAAAGTGCTTACAATATCCATTTCAAGGTTTGTCGAATGATTACACAGACAGAATTACAATGGTTAATAAATGTTCACCAATACTATAATCTGAACATTTTAGGTCTCATTTTATATGAGCAAAAGTAATATGCAATGGGTTTAATTTTATTGTTTTTATATTTCCTGGTACATTTTTCAGGCTTGCATGCAGTTTTTATCTTGTATTCTCTTGAATCTTTTGTGTCATTTAAAAACAACCTTTTGAAAGTGAGAAGAAATCTGTAGAGATCAAATCTAATTCAGAGAAGATGCGGTATAATGGATCTTTTGTTTTTCTAGAAACCTCTAGATACCAAGTAATGCACGATGAGCTGGCCTGCTACATCATCCTACAATATGTAGGCTTGCTACACATGCTCTGCTCATTTTGCGCCGTATTCACATTAGTTTAATTAGGCTTTAGTCGAGGAATACTTCTGGAATTTGGCTTTTGGATGAATTGCACAACATTATGAATGAACGATTCCTATCAAATTGAAATTCAATCATGGCAGATTAGTATAGTAAACGGCAATCTTCAATCAAAATATTCTCTAACAATTTATGCTGGAACTCGCAACAGTCTGTATACTTGCATATACAAAGCTTTTTTGAATAATTTAAACGAAGTATAAGCAGGGCACAATATGGATTTTAGATTCACATAATTTCAGTTTCTCTCCTTTTACAACATCTCAAACATTTTAGAATATTTCCATAAATACATTTGATCCAACATTGCATTGCTTTTTTCTAGCCACTTTTTATTCAATTAAACTGTTTGTATGATTCATGATCAGAACTGAAATCTAAAATCTTTATCAGTCGCCGTTCTGCCTTATCGTGTTCTCTGTGTGCTTGCTTAATGTTTAAAACATTCAAGTATTTACTAAGTTCAAAGCACATGTTGCTCTTGGAATTCCATTGAGTGGGCAAAATGCTACTTTATCAAAATCCACCATTAGCTAAATCAACTTTGCTGCATTTCCAATCTAATAATTAGGGAGCTAATTAAAATATTTTGTCTAATTAGACACATCTACAGATATTGATGATTTTAATTTTTAATTTAATCAGTAATAAGATAAATGCGTGTTATATGTACAAAATAAAAACTGTAAAACTCGTCCATTGGCAATTTTTGTTTGCGAACATTTAAGTACATTGACTCCTGTGAAAGCCACTGTCTTAACTTGATGCGAAATGTCTAGTAGCTCTTTGTTGCAAAAATCTACCTGCGCTTGTTTTGTATAAGGTTCTTGTAGGTTTTAAGTTGAAGGACATATTTGCAAAGCCATTCAAGATTATGTAGATAAATGTAAGTGTTGAATAAACGAGTATTTTATATGAGTAAATGTGTAAAGTAATATTTTATTGAATTAATGCAAAATAATTATGGGTAAATAAGCCTTGTTATCATTTGCTGTTACGCCCTGCCGCGAACAAAAGGTGCAGGAAAACGAATTATCTAATCTTAAGTCATATCTGGAATCTTGCGCATTAGCGCTACCTTCGTTCCATATCTTATAAAATAGGAATTACTTGCCGTTATCTAATCGGTACAGTACTGTTTTTGTGTTAAATATACCCAACAAGCGGTGTGGTGAACATCGGTCGGGAACCACCCTCAATCCACCATGCTTTCGTGTTTGTGTCGCCAAAGTGGTAGCTGGAATTTACCCAATGCAAAGGTTCAGAATTCAGCGAAGACGGTCCAGCAAAATGGCAAGGCGGTAACTAATTCGACGAATGTGGGAGATGAGCCAGATTTGGAAGGCGTTGCTACACACCGAAGAAGCGGCCTCGTAGGTTATTCCACCAACATCGAGAAGCGCGACGTAGCGTCGATGCACGTCGAGAAACATGCCAAAGAGGAAAGGTAAATGAAACCGGTTCTCATTTCCAACATTTATTTACTCTTGCCCATTTCAGTGACGAGAAAATGATCAAAGAAGCCTTCACCAACAACAACTTCTTGCGGAACCTTCTCGAAGGCCAGCGCCTGCAGGCCGTGGTGGACGCGATGTACTTGCGCGAAACCGCAGCGGATGAGGTGATCATAGAGGAAAGCAGCGTCGGAACCCAGCTGTACGTGTCGGCGAGCGGCGATTACGAAATACTCATCAAGGACAAGGTGGTGGCCAACTTCGACGACTGCCGCGTCTTCGGCGAGCTGGCCATTCTGTACAACGCCAAGCGCCAAGCCACCATCCGGGCGCTGAGCGCAGGGCGCGTCTGGGTGCTGGACCAGGTCGCGTACCAGCAATTGATGCTGAGAAGCGAGATTGAACAGCACGACGAGCTGCTCAACTTCTTGCGGAAGGTGCCGAAATTGAACACCGTCTCGGAGCAGGTTCTTGGAAAGGTCGCCAATTTGCTAAAACGGGAGTTCTTCGGGACGGACGCGGTCGTTGTACGGCAAGGAGATCCTGGAGATAAATTTTACATTATAAGTGCTGGCTCTGTGACCATCAGCAAAAAAGATCAAGGCAAAGTAAGTACGAATTTCGTTGCATGGTTTATGTGATTAATGTGTGCTAGAATCTATTTCGTATTTGTTAGTCAGACAAAATTTTCTATCGCTCCAAGGTACATTGCTATATTCAGCAAACCTCTGATATGGTATCTTTACAACCATAACGTCATTTCCATAAGAAATAGCGATCTAGAAGGTTAATACAGTTGGAAACGGACAATGAGATTAAAAGATATTACATTATTTAAATTTGACCATCATTATTTTTGCATTTAAAAACTTTCACTGTGACCTTATGCTTTAAAAAACAGCAGAAGCTTATTAACACTACTTTATCTTCAGTTTTATTTGAAAGGAAATTACGTGGGGCATAAATGCCCTTATGGTTGTATTGGTCCAAAAGCACCTTTTAAAAATGGTGTGACAACTGCGTTATCCAAATGTGATTGCACCAAAATCCCGTTTCTTCATGCACATCGCAAAAAGCCAACATTTGTGATAAATAATGCCTTTAATATAAGGAAAACGATAAGCATCTTTTGTTGTTTAGCAGCAATACAATGCTTATTGAGGTTTTCTATCGTGTGATTCCAATGGTTCTTGTTTCCGAGATTGCTAATAAGCTGTCGCTGCAAATTTTCATCGTTTTGAGCAGACTGTATGAATAGTCATAACAAATGTTATTTAAATATAGACGTGCTTGAATTGTTTAGCCACATTAATGATCGCAAACTGACTGGGCGGGCAGAAGCAATGATCTGCATACGTTAACAGAATTTTTTTCGTAATAATTATTCTTAGAACCTTATACCTTTTAGTACGCATCTTGATAGAATTTGATTTCTTTGGTTTTTACTTAACCTTTAGTATTATAGTGGGGGAACATCTGGAAAGACATACTTTGTAGTTATAGACTATTGGGGTTGAGATTATAATTGTTTTTCCTATATATAGAGAATAGTGCTTTTTTCTTCTAATATGTGACCTAATGTAACTAAATTTTTTTCTTATCGAGAATAGTTTTTGTAACAGCACAATAAACACCATAGCTTTGCTCACGCATAAAAATAAATATTCTATTATTTCCATTAGTCGAACGTGACATATGGCCTTCAGGAGCTGATATTTTTTTTATTTATCAGAAAATTAGATTTTACATTATATTCTACAGCACAATCACTAATGTTGTGGTCTCTAAGGGTCTGTTCAACTGTCGATTCTATTCTGACAATCGAATCGCTAGCGAGTTGTTTAAGAGTGCTAAACAGTAGTGTAGCGTCAAGAGCATTCAAATCGTCGACGGTCTGATTTCAGATTGAAATGAGTACAAAACATGCCCATTATTCAATTGAATATGAAGTATTTTTTTGAATGAAGACATTCGTTGAACAAGCTTATGAACGTTTGTTAATCGACACGTGAAAGATACATTTTTCAAAAACTTCTTCAAGGCATTTATCCAATAAATGTTTGTACAAAGTTTCATTAAAATCTAATAAGAATTACCAGTTATAAACCGTATGTTTTTAATCACATACGCACTCGTGGTTCTATGTATGTGTTAGTAGAGAGTGGGGGAATTCTGAGATCTGGGAGACATAAAGACTTCTACGGGAAGTAGTAGTATTTCTGCGAAATTTAGTGGGGCGTATCCTTCTTTTAGAAGTTTTGAATGAAGTCGTGATATGTTCTGCGTCTTTTTTTAAACAAATACAATTTTTTTTCGTACTGCATTATTAATTTCCCATGATACAGCTTATTCAAAATGGTATTCCTTTCCGAAGTTCTGTTTTGAGGAAACACGTTAGCATTAATATTCTTTTCCGAGCAATTAGATTTGAATTATCTTCATTTTCCACTAAAGGTATAGAATGTTGTACTTTGCTCAATTTATCAGTTTTTCCGATTTGATCATTTTCCTATATTTAACTGTATACTATGACCGTTCAGGCTTCCTAGGTCGGTTTCCGGATATGGTTGAGAGAATGTCATTTATCATGGCCATAAGATAGCTGACGACTATATACTTAGCAAGTTGTAAATTCTTTGTAGACCCTACCAGTATTAATAACTATTTAAGTAGATAGTAATCTAGAATATTTTCGTTTTATATTTTAACATTTCAAAAGTAAAATCCGAACACTCTGTTTTTAATGCGTTTAGCGGCCAAAGAATTTGTTATGAATGATTGCGTTATCAGCGAGCACTTGCGGAGCGGACGTGACGCACTGAGGCAGACTGGTTAGAAGGGGCAGTACCATGATGACGCCGCAGCAGAAAGCACAATCTGTAATTTGGTTCATTGAAACCAAGTCCGTTGTGGCAGTTCAGCGGAGCTTTCGCCGTAAATATGGCGGCGACGTGCCTACAGATAAGGCTATCCATCGGTGGATGCTATGCTTTAAAGAAACAGGGAGTGTCTTGGAAGAGGAATCTCGTGAAACGCCACGTACATCCGATGCGGAAAGAACTCTGAGTAGGAAAAAGTATAAAGAGTTGTCAAATTTTACAAGTACCGCGCACAAAGCGGTAAGTAGAAGACTGTAGTTGCAGACCTACAAGATTCATATTATAAAAAACTCTAATTCAGTAATAAGTCGAGCTTAAAGATTAAAAATAAAATTTTCACCAATGATAAATTTTTATAGGAGTGATTTATTAAGTTATTACAATTGCGGAATTTTTGGATCACAACAATAGCACGATATCATTTACTGTCAATATTTGGTATGACATTGTAGAATCCCGTTTAAAATTTGATCAAAAAATAAATTAGTATGATTATTTGCTGCGATCAATATTAAACCACAAAACATGATGTTTATACTTATGTATTAGATCTATAAAAGAATGAAGGCTAACTGTTTTGTAACTAAGAATTCTTAAAAACTGTTCCTTAACTTATTCACTGTGTGAAATAAGTTCTATCGGATTGCGCACGATTAACCGGCCCATTTCGTCTCACTTGTCTGTGATAAATACTCACTATCAGCTTTTAATTATTTCTGTGCACGCCATAACAGATTCGCATATACTCGTGTCAATTTCGTGGTGACAGTGCGGCATTTGCAATTGCTAATAATCTCATCCTTCTGGGTACCTTCTCTATCGAGGATAGCGATTATTGTGGTAAATTGTTATCTTAAGCTGCATGAAACAACATTGATGCATATTGTCTGGTCTATTTTCTTATGTTCCTCAATCATGATTTTCTTTCCCTTCCTATACTTCTTCCCTCGATCTTCCCTTGTAACAGATTTGCAAATGTTCGTATTCTTTATGTCGCATTAGGTGTCTAAAGTATGATGTATTTCTAGTTTTCACTGTTGAGTACGTCTTCGTTTCGAATTCTCTGTATCCATCATCATTCTGTATTGCCACATTTCAAAACTTTGTAATAATTTTATATCAGTTTTTTAACATTCTCAACTCACGAGCATATAATAATAAAGACTAGATATAACATTTCACCACTCATAGTCTGGTGTATTTTGATAATTTTAAATTACAAAAAATCGCGTTTTACTAAAGCCCGTTCTTGTAATTTCTATACGACGTCTTACTTCTTTCGAATGGTCTCATACCATTAATTTATCTTCCTAAGTATATGTAGCTATATATATATATATATATATATATATATATATATATATATATATATATATATATATATATATATATATATATATATAAACATATATGTTTCATTTAAACTTAGAAACTCGAGCTTACTGGTTGTAATTGTCTGCTAAACAACATTATTTTTGTTTTTTGTCTATTAATTGCAAGTTTTATTTCTTTGCTTTTGGTGTTCAGTATTTCTATCAAGATTTATAGCTGTTCTGCATTTTTCTTCATAATTACTGTACCATCAGCGAACGTTGTTTATTTTTGTTCCATCTATATTCATCCTTTCTTCTCTATAATTTATGGATTCGGTTATTATAATTTTGGCGTATAGATAAATAAACATTCCTGTCTTACACTTCTAATGTCTATATAATTTGTTCTTTTATTGTTAACTCCAATACAAACTTCCTGATTCCAGTGTAGATTTCAAATTATTCTAATGTCTCTTTCATTCAAATTTTGTCGTTCTGTTCATTCAATCTTGTACAGTGGCGCCTTATATTCAGCAGCCGCCTTTAAATAGTTTCAGACCAACCGAGTAAAAACGATTTTCTATAGGTTCTCTTCAATACTTAAAACTGAAGTCTTGTAAACGTATTTTAAATTTTCTGGTCTGCACTTTTTGGTGGTGAATCAAATATAAACCGGAATTTTTATTTTATACGCCGCGAGGTCAGCGGAAATGAGTGCGGTTTCTGAGCCTAGGAAAAAACGCAGTGTCGCTTCTTTCGTCACTGTCACAATGCGTAAAGGTTTATTATATAGTTTCTCAAGACAAAGGGTGTCAAATAATCTGAAATTTTGAGAAGACAAGAGAAGAATATAGAAGCCGAGTGTCAGCCTTACTGATGAAAATATTCACATTGTTCGCCGCCTCTTTGAGAATGAACGCCGATTAACGGCTGCTGAAATTAGTTCTGTCAACTTTTGGACTAAAATATGTGCATCTCCAATTTGTGACTTTATCTTGCTTTACGACAACATCCGGTCCCGGTCGGTTGCTGGAACTCAATAAAAAATTGTAAATTTTCTCTGGATTATACTGCCCCCCCCCCCTCCCAAATACAGCCTCAACTTATCGCTCTGCAATTATCCTTTGTTTTGACGACTAAGAGTAGTATATGGAGGACAGGAATATGACAGCAATATTACTTTCGAAGCGGCCGTGTGCGATTTACTATTGTCACAACCACCTTCACGTTACGATATGGGATCCAAAAAATCACCTATCCGATGGAAATATGTTTCTACTTCAGGAAATAACTTTGTATAATTTTAGTTTTATAATGCTTTAGTAAATTTTTTAAAAATAATCTCGCTTTGTACAAAAAATTTACATTGATTTAAAATGATATATTGCACAGAGTATTACAGTTATAATATTTACTGATACATGAAAAGAAAGGGTAAACCCCCAATTTTTTATTTATACCAACACTCTTGTTTGATGTGAGCTCTTCACGTCATACGACACTATAGTCGAGTCACGCAAAACGCTAAAAGCTTGAAATTTTAGTGAGTACACGTATCGAGACAGTCTAATGCGCATTCGATTCATAAGAGCCTCAGAAAAAAAATGTTACCACATATTTTTTTGTTATAATGCGAAAGTGCATTTGTGCACGCAAAAATGCATTTATTTGGTGCACTTTTTGCAGACCGTAAAGAATATTTTATTTCTCGCTTAATATTGCCCATAATAAGTCCATTCTCGTTACTCGGTGGTTTTTGGGGTCGCTGATCACGAATACGATGCTTAGAAAGTGCCCCGATGCACTTGGGGGGCATACTTCTGGGGATGGGGGTGATATTAGGGAATTACCTCAAATTTGTTTGTTTTCCGAGTTTAAATTATCTGAATAATAGTTTTTGGGGTATCTGATAATGAATATGATGTTTAAAACGTGCCTCAATGCACTTGAAAGGGAACATAATTTGGGGGATGGGGGCGATTTTGCGAAACCAGCTCAAAGTTGTTTGTTTTTCGAGTTTAAACTGTCTGAATAAGGGTTTTTGGGGTCGCTGATAACGAATATAATGTTTAAAAAGCGCTCCAATGAACTTGGAGGGGAGCATAATCCTGAGGATGGGGGCGATTTTGGTAAATAACTTCAAATTTGTTTGTTTTTTGAGTTTAAACAGTCTGAATAAGGGTTTTTGGGATCTCTGATAAGGATGTTGATTCTCAAACTAATCTCCATCCCACCGAAGTGAGATAATGCCCTGGGGCACTTTGGGGAAAGGATACCCTGGAACACCAGAGTACACGTAGGGCATTTTTTCATTTGAGTATAATTCAATTTTAATTATTTTCAAAAACGATTTTTTTCAGATATTATTACGAAAAAAAATTTGCCTGCATACAGACAACCCTATCAATGTGCATGTTTTAACAGTATTAAATAAATAGGGGTTGTTAAGGTTATAAAACTGGTTTCCAAGGTTCCATTTAAGTAAAAAAATTAAAAGTTATAAAATATCTTCAAATTTGAATTTTATATGTTTTTCTTGCCCATTTTTTTTTATCAAAGTAAATTGAAAATTTCATAATCCAATTTTGAGCAACAGATTTAGAAAGAAAAACGTTAAAATGATTAAATTTTCACAATCAGTCTTGTCTGATGCAATAATAATCTTCCAAATATATATATATATATATATATATATATATATATATATATATATATATATATATCATCAGCTAAAAAATAAAATATCTACCGTGTGTTGAATTGGAAACTGGCAAATTTTTGAAAAACTGCTATCAAATATAAACAGTTTAAACTCGAAAAACAAACAACTTTGAAGTAATTTTCCAAAATCGCCTCTATCCCCAGGATTATGCTCCTCCCCTCTCCAAGTACATTGGGACAATTTTTAAATATTATATTCGTTATCAGCGACTCCAAAAAACCTTATTCAGACAGTTTAATCTCGAAAAACAAACGACTTTGAGCTGGTTCCCCAGAATTATGCTCCCCCAAGTGCATCAGGGCACTTTCTAAACATCATATTTGTAATCAGCGACCCAAAAAACTTCTATATAGACAGTTTAAATTCGAAAAACAAACAAATTTGAGGCTTTTCCCAAAATCGCCCCCATCCCTAGGATTATGCTCCCCTCCAAGTGCATTGGGACACTTCTTAAGCATCATATTCGTGATCAGCGACCCAAAAAACCACCTAGTAACGGGAGCGATCTTATTTTGGGCAATATTAAGCGAGAAATAAAATATTCTTTAGGATCTGCAAAAAGTGCATCAAATAAATGCATTTTTTGCCTGCACAAATGCACTTTCGCATTATAACAAAAAAATATGTGGTAACATTTTTTCTGAGGCTCTTACGAATCGAATGCGCATTGGAACTTTTCGATACGTGTAGCCACTAAAAATTTCGAGCTTTCTTACAAATTTGCCTCGACTATTCGTCTAAATGGTAACCCAGTTCGGTCCATATACCTTGTATTATGTCATTGCTGCTTCTCACATCAACAAAAATCCGTTCTCAAAGTTCACCCAATGTTTTAATATACTTCCAAAGAAAAAAATTGCAGGCCTTAAGATCGAAGGACAGCCGAACAATAGCAAATCCTCGCTAATACATCAGCTAATTCAAAGTTTGTTGGAATCCTCTGTTAGTTTCGAAATCAACCATAACTGCAACATATGTAAGCATGTTGGACCAAACTTTTCAGTGAAAAAGAGTGCACAAAACATATTACGTTTTGGCGAATCCACTTCATATTTCACAACGGTATGAGGATTTTTCGCGCTCCACATCCGAAGATTTTGACGATTTACTTTTCCAATTACATAAAATATCGCTTCATCGCTGAACACCGGACGGTTAGCAAATTCGTCGTCGTCTATTGCTTCCAACTTTGGACCATTTGTAAGCTAGTTTACATAATACCGTAGTTATACTTTAATCGTTTCACGTGATTATTTGACGTTATCTTAGAATCATTTTGGGATCGTTAAATGGTCAACAAATTTTAATTGATACACGAATTTCACCAATTTTGCAACCGAGGCATTGCAAATGTTTCGTTCGATTCCTGGGAACTATTCCTTAAGGTGAATACATGCTTTCGATTTAACACTTGTTAAGAGTTTCTTCAAACAATACATGTTTGAACATGCGGGAGAATGTTAAAAAATTAACCTCTCCGCGAAAAACGCGTTAAAATTAATTGTAATTCACTATGGACTTTACCAGAGATTTTGGCAGAAACTTTAAATGCGTTGCGTGTTCTACAAGATTTGTTGTGCGTCTTTTAGGGCATAATCAAAACCGTCTTAAAGTACGTTTTGTGTTTTGTAAGTTTTATCTTATTTTTAAAATAAAAATGAAACTGAATATAAAGAAATCACTAGATAAAATACAAACATAATCGCAAGCAATATTATGCACCATTTCAGAAAGATTTTTTGATAGCTTGATTAAGTGAAGGAATATTAGAGTATTTTTAGAGAAGACAGCAGTTAAACAGTCATCATGTGCATTTTTAGGTAGCTCCAGAATTTCCCGTTATCACCATCACTATTGTAATTTGATTTTAATAATGAATCACTGCATCTACTTTTATCATAGAATATTTTCATAATAAGCTTATCATATGGGGCATGTTTGCAACTATTCCTATATAAAATTTTTAACGTTCAGAAATACTTATTCTGCTTCTAACATATCTATCGTATTTGTTACATTTTAATTTATAGAATATATTTTATTCAAATTTCACTCCAAATATGTTTACCAAGAAAAACACATCCAATTCAAATAGTTCATGACAGTAAGCTGATAACGCAATACGGCTGAAATTTACAAGGTTTAATTGTGCTAGTCGGAAGCTAATGTCTTTCTTCTAGTTCTAATTAGCCTAAGAGAATAGGAAAAGGTAGGTGTAACTAATAGTGATTTTTTCACGTTTAAAATAGTGCAAGAAACTGACCGTGCCATTCAAAAATATAGCTTCTCGTTAATGCCTCGCCACCATATGCGTACTGTATTATATTTCATGTTTCACTAGATTTCCCTAGATTAGCGCAGAACTTTAATATTACCTTTTTCCTTGAAGTCACATCCAAATGTCACTTGTGCAACTTTCAATTAAAGGCTTCAATAGGCCGAATAGTGGATGGAAAACAGCCCTTCCATCTAATGACTGTACGTAAATACATTTTCAAGACTATGTCTATTCGGAACACATATCAGGTGATTGAATATCACAGGTAAAAAATTAAAAAATCAGCCTGGGACTTCTCTGGCAAAGGTTGTACGTTGGAAACCATTTATTGTAGGTACAAGATATAGTTTGAGTACTTGCAATGGTATGAAATTTTCTACAAAATATTGGTTATATTTTTACAATCAGGTTGTAACCGCACGCAGTATCATTTGTGCAATTCTATCCCTCACAATTGTATTAAGACTTACATTGCATTTAGTTCGTTTTTTACTGGATTTGTCATTTTATTCTTATTTTTAATTCGTTGGATAATCCTTTCCGACGCCAACTTAACGTAAATTAAATAATAAAAAAAATTCTTACAATTTGACAAAAATAATATTTATATGAAATAACTTATAAGTTTTTTTACTTAGTATTTCCTCGTATGTTTATCTTACGTACTTATCTTACAGGAAAAATTAAAGGGTAAAAATTGCAAATAACTTTGGTCCCAATTCTAATCAGACACATTAATGAGAAACTCAAAGGTGTTTATTTACGAGAAATAGACCAAAGTATTGATTGCCATAGTAGTACTGCAGCGTAAATATGGAACCAGTAACCGAAGATCTAGAGCAGTACGCAAGAAAACTGACCGGGAAGATAGTCATCTTCAGACCTTAGCGCGACTTCCAAGTGCTCTAGCGCTATAATGACGGGCTAACAACACGACGTCCTTTTTTGCAACTACCATTCACTGCTTTACACCGGCAACGAAGGTTGCAATGAACAATAGAAATACGTGGCATAGAATCGTCTTGTCTGATGAATCCAAATTTTGTTTAAACTGAAACGATGGTCAGATATTAACACGTCATAGACGCGGAGAAAGAGAGCAAAATGACTGCATTGTACTAGATGTATAACGTCAACTATGGATATTACAATGTGGGAAACTAGCAGTTATGCTAGCAGATCATCTCTAGTCGGAGTTATAGGAAACATCACCAGTCAGACCTACATCGATGCGGTCTTACATCCCATTATACCTCCTTAATTTCAGAAGGTGCCCCAAATAATCTTTCATTAAGATAACGCTCGACAACATGTGGCATGTAACACAACAAACTTTCTTTACCAAAACAAATTGGAAACTCACATCCCATCACCTTATCTCTTACTGATTAAAAATGTTTGGAATGATACAACGATATCTACAACCTCCAAATGCTATTTATACTATTACATAAATCCACAAAGTTTCAGTTGGTTATCTGATTTTTTTGGTGGTGCAATTGCAATAAACAGTAGTGTAGTTATTTCATTAAACTAATTACTAATTAATATGAGTGATGGTAGAAGTGAAACCATCATTTTTATAAAAATTGTTTCTTTTTCAGCGATTTACGCTCTTTACTATCAGATATACAACTGTAGAAATAAAAGGAAAATAAACCTGCAAAGCTTGCAACGCATAGCGAAGTGGCGAAGCACTAACGCTGACCTTTGACCAATCAGTTTCAAAGTCACTAGAAAACAAGCCTTTTTGGTCGCCTGTCGATTGGTGAAAACAGAATTTGGAAATTCCCAGCCGTTCTCGAGTTTTTGCTCGGACGGACGGACAGACAGACAGACAGACGGACAACATGAAATTAATAAGTGACTCCGCTTCGCTTCGCCACTTAATAATAGCATACTCGTCAGCCTGATTACTTTGCGTCAATTTATCGGGCTGTAAAACCCAGCTCCGTCACTTATATCGGTCATTATCGTTGTGCTTAATCCTCTGTTATTAGAATAGTTCAGTTCACTTCTTGAGTGGATGATTTACTACTTATTTATTTGACGAACTTGTCCTTCGCCCAAGTAGTTTATCGTAATTTTTTAATACTCGTGTTTTTGAGCTTTCACCCACTCCCCATAGTCTCACATTTTGTCCTCATTTGAATTTAACTACGGGATCCAATTTCCTAATATAATCAAAATTAAGATTTACTCAAATCTATTTTCAGTAGATTATTTACATTATATTTTCTTTGTCTTTGTAGTTTATTTTTGTTGTTTAAAGATGATGTGCCAGTTAAGGAGGTTTGAAATAAATTGATATAAATTTAGATATCTTTAGGAATGTACATATATACTTATTACATACTGACCACTCAAAATTAATTAGGTAAGTTTTATTTGCCGAATGTGTTACGCGTACCTCCTGCAACTAGAAGAGTCAGCTAGTTGATCTTAATTGGAAACAGCTTTTTGAAATTTACCCGAATCCTCTTATCATTTCCAGGTCCTACAAATTTTATTGTTAACGTACCTGTATAATTATTTTTTCCAATAGTTGCAAAAGTGATGAAAACATGAGCAATAGATTTGTTCTATATATTCTTGAGTGTTGTGTTTGTTCAGAGCCAGTCGATGTGAACATATTCGCTATTGGAAGTTGTTTCATAAAAGTCTTTAAAGCTGGCAAGTGATATTTTCAAATCTTGCAGATTACTAAAGTTGTTCTAAAAAAACGATTTTGTAAATTAAAGGTTGGTAAGAGACATTGCCTCTTTCACCCACTCTTATGCAATTCCTTTTCGTTTGCTTTGTAGGATAATACGAATATTGGGCATAAGTGTCGTTTGGCTCAAGGAATCCATGCATTTATAGTGTGTATCTACAACACAAGATGACTCTGTGATGTTTTATAATTGCACAGAGAGCAATGTTAAACCAGTTGCCAGCGACCCGAGTAGAAAAGTATTTGTGGATAGAATAGCCGTTCTCCATGGTGGAAATGCCATTAAGAGTTATCGGGAATAAAGCTTTTCCACACTACAGTCGCGAGGTGGGTAGCAAAGTTTCAGTGAGGACGCGAAGCAACCAGCGACCAGCAGCGGGTAGGACGAGACCCGTAAGTGTGCGGGCCGATATGTCGCGAGCAGTAATCGATCACCTGATAGAGACCGACAGACAATTAACCCTGCCTGAATTAGAGAGAGAAAGTGGCATTGAGAAACGCACCATCCACAATATTTTGCGGAACGATCTTCGCCTACGTAAAGTTGCATCAAAGTGGGTACCACACGCACTCATGAACGTTCGAAAGTGAATCAGACATACAACATGCTGCAACCACCTAACACGCTGATGAAGACTACTTCCTTACAAGAATCATCGCTACCGATGAATTTGGGACCAGAAGGGCTATTTTGATACGAACGCCGTTCCGCTCGGGTCACATCCATCCTGCACTGCGGTTGATTGACAACCGATTTAACATTGCTCTCTGTGCAATTACAGAACATCTCAGAGTTATCTTGCGCTACAGACACACATACATGCGCCATTTTGTTATACCATCCCTTACCTTTGAAAAAAAAATAGTTGCTATTATTTATACCCAACCCTCGTATATGATTTCTCGATAATCAATCAGTTTACCAGAAGTTTGGAAGACAACAACACTCAATATATATATATATATATATATATATATATATATATATATATATATATATATATATATATATATAAAGACTTCAATTTGGACTGATTTTTTTTTTTTTTACTAAAAAAACTTTTTAAACATACTAGTACTGTTGAAGCAAATGTTTGGGCATTTTTTAAATATTTCTATTGTGATTTTCATTATAAAAATATATAGAAGTTTGCAGTTTAAATTAGTTTCTTTTCATTGTGCATTATCCCCTAGGTTTTTGATTTTTTTTTTGTAGAAAATATGGGTTGATTAAATTTTCAAAGTTTGCTTAAATAGTCCGTAGCCACACATTTTGCCGTTACTGAATAAATAATGCTCAAATACCCAAGTAATAATAGGCGATCAGTATTAATAAGAAGGTATAATATATTATTATACACTACTGTTCATTGAGATTGCAGTACCAAGAAGAAATGTAAATTAACCTTTGTAGCTTTATTTAAAAGTATAAGACAAATAATTGATTAAGTTAAAAAAAACTATATTTGTTAAATAATGTATGGTCCCATCTTGGACTCTTGCAGCCGCCTCTATTCTTCTTAGCATCGAGTCAAACAATTAACGAATGGTGTTCCGATGGACTGCATTATTGGTACGCTCTTATAATTCAGCCAGATTTCTTGGGGGTCCATCCGCGCAATGATATCTCACACATTTTCGATCAGTGCAAAATCAGATGATCAGGCCAATCGCAGCAGAGTTTCCACTCTGTTTTGTTGAAGGAAATTTAATGTGTTACGTACCACATGTAATCGAGCGTTGTCTTGTTAAAATATTGCTTGGGATACTCTCTGGAGCAAAGGAAGTACCACGGGCTCTAAGACTGCGTCGATGTAGGTCTGACAGGTAATGTTGCTTCCAACTCTGACATAACCGATAGCTCTTCATACCGGAATACTCATAATTTTGCTCCTTTTCTCTGCTTATAAGGCGTATTAATATTCGGCCATTATTTCTTTTTAAAATAGATTTGGATTAATCAGAAAACGTATGACTACAGATGCCGTTTCGTTGCACATTGTATCCTTCGTTCTTGATGCAGTCAGTGCTAGTTGCAAGAAAGGACGTTGTGCTAACCGAAAACCTCTGAAGATGAAGATCCTTCCAGTTTTTTGTCCTGCGTTCTGCTCCATATCCCGGTCTCCGCATACTATTGCTATGACAGCCCATATCTCGTAAATAAATACCTCTTCCTGTGGGACAACAACACGTAATCTTTCAAATTCGTTGTTGATAATGTGTCCTTTGTTGACGACGAGCCATTCTTACCCCGTGTAAAATGCACGTACCGAATCTGAATACTTTTGTACCTATTGTACACGTCATATCACTACCCGCATATTTAAAAAACAATATAGAACTGTAGCTGTAATTAATTGTGATTCGTAATTTGATCAAGTGTTAATTATAATTATATTGCACAATTAGAGAGAATTTAGTGCTGTATTTACGAATTGACCAAGTTAAACTAATTATTAAACTGCACTGTAATTTAATTGCGATTATATTATCTGTCTGTGATTATCAAATTTAATTCGGTTTGAAGAGGTGAAAAAAAATTTTCTTTAACGATCAACTTCAGTCGGCTCTCCGCAAGTGCTGTGCTACACCTAAGGAATGGCTTGAAGCAGCTTTATAGAAACTATCGGATCATATATTGAAGAGGGAATAACTCTAACGAACTGTGTACTTACGTCTTGTAGTGCCAATCATTTTCGAACCCTCATGCAAGCATAAGCATATATGCTTTTTGCAAGCATTGAACAAACATTAATTTTGTTTTAATAAAATTATAAAAACTGCGATGTTGTTACTTCAAAAAATTATCTGCGCTGGGTGTGCGGGAGCTTCTGCATTCTCCTCGAGAAAAAATCTTTGTCTGCATGTGCGTACATTTAGGACAATTTTATTACTAATTAAATTCTTTCTTTTCAAAAATGTTTTTAGTTGAAAGTCTATGAAGTTTATAATAAGAAGTGTGAAAAATTATTAATTTAGTTTCCCAATTGTCAACGAACATTATCGTGAGTCATTTCCTATTTTTTAATGGCAGTTTTCTAAAAGAATATAATAATCAGCAGATATTTGTAGTTTTTATGCGCACTTGCAATAATGTCAAATGTAGTACCTTTTGGGACCGAAAACGTAATTTTCAATTTAATTTGGTTTTGGACCCCAAGTTGTGGTCCACAATAAAATACCACCTGCAGTTTATTAAAATTACTATTTAATTCTTTTTTTTTATTTTCATGTGAATGTTCTTGTAACATGATTTTTAATGACGATCTACTTTCTGAAAATGAGATTGTTTAGTTAGTAAATCTTAGATTGGGAAGCTTTCTCCACGCTGTTTGTACTCTTCTCTTTTCCCAGGCCAGTCGTGGACAGATCTTTTAACGTAATTAAACAGAATGGGAGATAATGGATCCCCTTGTGTTACTTTTTTTATCCAAAAATATTTTCCTCGTTTTGCTTTAGTGCTTTATTTGGATTATAAATTTCGGCTATTAATTTTGCATATTTGCACGAGATCCTCTGATTCCTTAAGGCTTTTATCATTTTTGGATAACTGGCGTGGTCAAAAGTATTCTTAAAATCTATCACTGCAGTATTTACTATTTCTTCTTCTTCTTCTTCCTAGCCTGTTTCTAACAACACAGTCGTGCGGTACTATCAGCCATGTTGAGCGTACCTTGGCAGGTGGCTAGCCTAACCCGTTGTGGTAGAAGAGGTAGAGAATGTACTTCACGACTACCAAGACCGGAGAGCATTTGGTATTCGCCGTTGCTTTTAACCCGGGGATCGAAACTAGAACAGCCGGGAGCTACTGTGGGAAGTCGAGGTTTTTGCCTCTGATTTTGCGTGGTTTTTTTCTGTCTCCAGTCGCTCTGTTTTGCTGCTTTGTTTATAATAAGCGGTTTCTTTTTTAGTGTTGTCTCCCCAGACTGTTCTCGTTTCCAATGCCGAATTTTTTTTTGTTCTCAGTCCTCGTTTCGTTTCGTTCGTTGACTTTCTTTCTTGAATAATTTTATTCAATTTTTTTAGAAAATTGTAACTTTCTTATTTATCTCCTTCTAAGCTTATTCATTTTGCTATATTCTATTGCGTTTCTGACTCCTGACAATGTTTTAACCTTATCCCTTTTGTATTACTTCTATTATCCTTGAGGATCATTTCTCTTTATTTTTAAATTCCTGCTTTAATGTGCTTACTTTTTAAATTGTTAAAGGCTCCAGACTGTTGTGTGCTTCTCGAACTGTAAATTTTTGATATTCTTATCTATTTGGTTCTTCTTGAGATCCCTTCTTTAAATTTGCTCTCATTTCATCTGCAAGCTCCTTCTTTACTCTATTTTTTTAATCATCTGGTAGTGGAGAGGATACTCGGAATAATATTTCCTATAACGATCATATTCTCAATAGCTTTAAGGCCGGTTCGCACAGACCTTAATTATCCCATGGAAAAATATTTGGGCATTTGGTCTGTGCCCTGGCCAGATCTTGGGAAATATTTGCCGAGGGTCGATTCGTACCTTCCAGCGATTTAAAATCGACAAAAATTGTCAGAGTGCAGTTCACCGCATTCTGTCTATCAAAGTTTGTCGATGTGTACCTGCCACGGTTATCGCATATATTAAAGTATATATTCGTACATTGATTGCGTTTTTATTTACGAGTCTCCACTCTATTACCTATAATCTCTAGTTTTTCTGGTTTAATTAAAGGGTAACACCACTGTAGACTCCTCAAAAAAGCGTTTTTTTTTGAAATTTGTTTACGTGGAAAGAAAGGTAATAAAAAAAACTGTTGAAGTAAGTTATTAGGCATACATTGAAGTATAAGAAAAATGTTTGGTGAAAAATATTTCAAAATGGCGGCCCTGGAACCGTTCTAGCAAAGCAGGTTGGCATCGAGACGTTCCGCGGCACGCACTAGAACTAGTGCAGATTTGAATTTGGAGCAAAATAAAAAATTTCTTTATAATCCACATGAGCATAGCTAGTAAAATACGTAGAGAATTTTAAAAATATTGATTTTTGTGTAATTGGGGCAAGCATTTGAAATTAGGTGTCCGATTTTTAACAAAAAAAAGGGCAGTTATTTGTTTATAAAAAAATTTCTAATTAATTTATCGAAAATTCCGTACGTGTTTCGCTTCGAAATGTTGTTATAAAAATGTGGTTAAAATTTCAAATGAAAATATTAAAAATTGAGTTATGGTGCGTGCCGTTTTTGGAAAATGGCATTTCGAAAAAAACACCTTTAAAGTTTTGAAAAGAGTTTTACATAAATTTCGTTTCGGCTTTTTTGACCAATGCCGTGTTGGGTCCAGTTCTTTTGTACCTTTTTTATCCTGGTACACTTTTTTGCCTTCCATTTTTACTTGTAAGAACTTTCACTTAAAAAAACAGTTTTATACAAAAACTTCTATTACGATCTAGTAAGTTTGAGAAAAGGTGCTATATTTCGAAGAAAAAAATTTTATCACAAAACTTTTTGCTACATAGTCTAGAAGGTTCACAGTACCTTTTATCTTCCGCTAATCCTGTTATTATATATCAAAGTTTATTTTCCTTACTGCTTGTTCTAGTTCCATAATTTTTGATATTAAGGTTTTTACATTAAAGGGTCCAATATTTAATTTATAATAGTTTTGTTGTGTTCTTACTTTTGTTATTAATACTCTTAGATTTATAAGCTGCACCATTGAAATTTATGATCTCACTGCCCGTTTCCACCATTATCGTCAGAACGGACCCTTTTGTTTTTCATCCTTTCCATTCATTTTTTCTTCTTTTGTTGAGTTTGCAGTGCTGGCTTGGTCATCCTTTTCTGCATCTACACTATTTGTTCTAGGTTGTCCATCCACCTTGCCTGATGATATTTCAAATTCGCCATCACCATCACCATATTCATTGTCTTTGTTCTTTTTCATCGTAAACTTGTCATATTTTAATATTACGTAATATCGTTTTGCTCTAGCTTCTCTAGTGTGGGTAGTACTAATTTTCTTGCCTTTAAAATAATCTTATTCTTGTTTCTTTCTATTTTACTCATATTGATACTTGTTCTGAGGACGACAAATCTAATAATGATCGGACCGATCGCCTTCTTTTTGTTTAGATTTGCGTTGATTACTTGAATCTGGAGATTTAGTCTTAGCAACTGCAATATTATATCTTCATCCCATATCTTGTAACTCCTTCTATTATTTAAACTATAAATTACCAGTTTTTTTTCTTATTTAGCTTTCTATTAGCTAGATTTGATTTTTTTGCTTAACCAATTTATTTTTAAATCCTGATCATTTCTTCCTCTATATTTCTTGTTTTCGTTAACTCTTTGTATATCGTTCTTCTGAGCTCTTATTTTATAGAATATAAATTTTTACAGATTCTCATTTACATTTGGCTTAGGTTCTGTTTATTGATCTCTATAGAAAACGACTATCTAGAAAAAAATGTTTATAATATTTTCCTCAAGGATTTGTACTAGATATTTTTTTATCACTAATTCATAACCTTACTATTTATTAATTTGATACTCTCTTTCTTTAAAGACCTCAGTTCAGAATTTTCTAATTGCTTAAAGACGCTTTTGGAAGTTCAACCAGTTCCTTTGGTTATATTGCCATTTGCCTTATTTTGTTTTTAATAATTTTATTTAAAGATTACAATTATAAACAGTTGGTAACTTTTAAGAAACTATCGTAAATAGATCCTTCCAACGTAAGAAAAATATTTCGGCGATGATCAGTATGTAATGAAAAGTGGCCTTAAGAGTATAGGCCAAATCGCATATTTTTTCTGTGAAATGTGTGGAATTTATCTAGAATTTCGCATTATCTGTCGCTCTCAATTCAAGTGCTTTCTGAAACTCTCTAGTTCAGTGGATTATTTTATTTTCCATTTAAAAACCTGTTGCCACTTTTTGTTTCTAATTTTTTTGTTGTGTATAATTAGAGATGAGTGAAGCATTTTATTTGTGCCCAAGCATTTAACATCACTACGTACAGCAAAAAATCCAAATAAATTTAAAAACTTTTATTTTATTACATTTCTAAATTATTTTGGCGCCAGTTATATATAATCTATGTAAAAATTTTAATAATAATCACTCGTGGCTCTTACGACAAAGTATGGAATGATACACTTATCTTGAGGCATAAATTGAAACCGATAAAGACGTACTTGACAATGCATTGCTTAATATCTAATTGTAAGGCACTTTTAATTTTTTATTTTCCCCTCTGTTGCAACCATGAATCGATAAATTTTATAGTGCTTGAATAGCTTACAACGGGATGAAGTATCTACCTCTTCTTTAAACAAAATTAAAATTTTTGATCCGTTATCTGAAATGATACAGTGGTGATTTGATGTAGAAAGTTATTTAAAGCGTTTAACTCCTCCTCAAAACTTCGATTACGCTGCAGATGAAATGGATTACAGTGCCACGTGATGTCACCTAATGCCGTTGCTGGAATACACATAAAAAGGTAATGAGTCATTCACGCAATGATGCAGGTGCTGTTGTACTCATAAATGAACAGCTTGGTTTCTTTGAAGAAAGAAAGTGACTGTTTCGGAAACTTATACGTAAGTAATAGGCGTTTGTCGGAACATAACATATTTTGCCTGATATCGCAGTTCAAAGGTGACAAGGGCTGTACTGAGTAAAGCAAAAGCGACAGGCATTATCCAGCATGTGTCCGACATGATAATGACAAACAAGCAAATTAAATTCTATATACTGGCTAATATAACAGCTCTGCCTCTCCTCATCTATAAAACAAGGTTAAAAGATGGCAAAGGTCTTATTAAAAATGATTTTTGATACTCCTATAATTCAACAGAAGCAGAACCGTGTTTTAAAGATGTACCAACAATTGCTACATATGTACAGCGTTAAGTGTGTGGTCACAGCAGAATAATAATAAATGTGGAAGCCTGTGTTTCAAGAAATTACAGCCAGAATTATTTATTTCAAAACAAATGACACTTGTCTTTTGAGATCAGAAGTACTAATAATGTTTAGTGAACGGTACTGAAGTGACTCCGCCAATATATTCAACACCACCAAGCGAAATACAAATGCTTCAACATAACACATCACTGTAGACTCGGCTACACCGTGCGGCAGCACATGAGGCACCACGTCTCGTATTGCGCTTTGTCTGACGCACTGAGACAAACAAAACGCGTCAAAAAGCTTTCCTCGAATAACGAGCTTCAGCCGGCTTCCCCAAGTGTGCGATGCTACACTTAAAGAATGATTTACTCTACTTTAAGGAAACTGTCAGAGCGATGCCAAAAGTGCATAGAAATTGAAGCGGAAAGCTCTAATGAAATGTGCACTCAGTTCTTGTAGTGCCAATCATTTTCAAACGCTCCAAATACAATCTACTTTTTTATATGAGGCTTGCACAAATAATAATTTTATTTTGAAATTGTCATAAAAATTGCTATATTCTTCTCAAAATCATCTGTACCAGTTGTACCAAAATTTTTGCATTCCAGCAGAGAAAAATCATTTAATTGCATGTACATACAATTTTGGGCAGTCTTTGTCACCTATTACTTCTAAATGGGAGCGGGAAAATACTTTAATTTCCGAATTGTGAACTAATGTTATCCTAATTCGTTTCTTGCTTTTAGAATGGTGGTTGTTTAAAGATATAAACAACAGATATTCATTTTTTTGCGATTATTTGTAGAGGTGTTAAATGCAATACTGGAACTGTAAACGTAATCTTAAATTTATTTGGTTCTGAAGATCGAAGTTGTGCTTAATTGTGAATCACCAGCGTGCATATGCTGTAATTTTTACTACTTTTTTGAACCACACTAACATCCGCGGATTGCCAGTGCGCAGGGTCCGGGAGCAGACGTGGCTGGTGGGTTTTTTTTACGTTTTGTCCCAGTGAAAAATGAAAAAGTATCTATATCAGCAGCTTTGACCTCGTGTCTCCGAATTTCCCTTTGTTCAGAGCTGACAGACAGGCATGGCAACGATGTAGTACATGGATTATTCAGAGAGTTATTTTATTGCGGTTAATAATAACACTCATATAAAAGTCGTTATTGTTACACCAAAATAATAAATAAACATAAACGTTATTATTTTGATGGAACAATTTATATACCATGTGTATTATATTTATTCTTATCAAAACTACAATAAATAACAACGTTTTGAATAATGCATGCACAACATCGTCTCCATGTCTGCTTTTAAGTCCTGCGCAGTGGCAAAGTCGATGGCACGAAATTAAAACGACGCAAAATAACACTACTGCTTTACTGTATACAGGTTAACAAGTTCTTCATACATCTCTTTTTCGCTGTTAAAATATTTAGCATTTCTAATTGCACAACAGCGCGAGTAACAGTTGCAAATGATATTTAATAGTTCAACTTAAGATTTCTTTTGACTGTCTATTAATTAAATATAATTTTAGTAAATCCAACTACGAGCTCTTCCCACATTGATATTATCACCAAACATTTTCTATTGGAGGTCTGAGAAAGCGCCAATGTTCCAGGCCGATTTGAAAAACAAAGATCTAATTAAGCCAAGTCGGAAGCAACTCGCGAAAAAAATTACATTTGCACATTTTAGACTGAATCGTCATCCATTTATATATTAAAATCATGTGGTGATTTATTATATACCAAAACTACAAAGTGGACATGCCAACATTATATATGAAAATGAGCAGCACAACACGAAAATGTTCGCTTTTAACTGTTAAAAAGATATTTAATTGTCTTGAACCTTAAAAATGATAAAAACGAAAAAGTGAATACACGAGCGCCATCTCAGGGAAACCTAATCAGTTAATTTGGCAAAACAAACGATAATCAAAAATATACTTTTGTGATTTTAAATAAATTTTGCCAAATTTAATAGTTATGTTTTTAATATTAAAAGAGGTTTTCACAATAAACGTTTACATTGATCTATTGTTGATATTGCTAGTACATTAGTCTAAAAGCTAACATACTGAATAATGAACTACATCTCAAGATTTACAAGATCTGAAGCTCATTATCTTATTTCAATTCAGATGAAAGTAGGGATACAAAGCGCACTTTCGTACCAGGGGCGAGCTTCCAAATATCGTCTCTTTTTTAGGAGAAAAATTTAGTAGAGAATAATTCCTAAATAAACAAAACCCTTGTGTTGGCTAAACGGTCGTACGAAATTCTGAATATCCATTTAGCCTATTCAACTTATGGTCTAGATAATCGATTGTCGCTCTCTTGTTTTTATAGATCACCGGCTACAAGTAAACGCAAATGTCGGAAGCTAAATTGAAACTTTGTCTTATAGATATTTCGAGTTCACGTCATTCACATTTCAGCATCACCGCACAAAACCACCAGGTCATTGGCTTAAAAGCAACAGACCGTATTTCGTTTCCACGCAACTGAATTTTTCAATTTGGGGAATGTTGAAAGTCTCGAACCAACGACTGCGCAAGAAGTGTTCCAGTGTGCGAAACAGGCCGTAATCGGATGAAACAGCGTCTGGGCCGTACACTGGGTGTCTTATTGAATCCACTTTTTCTACCGATCATAATTGACCAGGTAGATCCACTTTTCACTTACAATTCGCTTCTAAAAACGATCGTTCAATGAATTGTTGAGCAACCGGCGGCAAATTTCAACTCACTTATTGGATTTCTGAGAAGCTTCTTGTGAACAAAATAGAGCTGCTGAAGATTACTTCATACTATCTTTTGGTCGACTCAAGCTCTTCAGCCAAGTTCCGAGTACTCGAAGACGGTTCAGCTTCCAAAGAGTCTTGCAAGTCTCCATCATCCAGAATATGGTCGGCCAGAACGTAGCTGATTTTCAAGACCGAGCTCGCCAGAATCAAACTTTTTGAACCATCTTGATACGGTTTTCTAACTCACTGTTCCCTTTTTCAGCCTCTGTCTGTGAAAGTTGTCGCTTCAAGCAATAGCGTGTCAGGGTTCGAAGTTCAACTTCGTCCATTTGGAACCAAAAAGCAGTTAACTAGAATATCATAAATACAAAATAATAACAAAAATTGAGATTTTTAGTGTGACAAATCTTTCTCTTGATTTCAAGAGCCAAATAACGACAAATATCAGTTCTTACAATATGAACGCTTTATAAACATTTAATATAAACTTAAAAAGCTTACATGTAAAAAGTGTGATTTTAAATTGATAACACTTTATTCCTTGCACCCTGTATAATGATAATGTACAGCAGCTCACTAGCTTTTAAATATGGAGCACAGGTTTGTTTCTGTTACCTTCGAGTAAAATTTATGTTAATTTTTTAAGTCCCAACTATTGAAAAAGAGGTCCTAACTTATGCTAAAAACACGGCGCTAATCGACACGTTTCATCTTGTCAATGAAGATTCTTATAAATTGCAACCCACAATTAAACATTTTTTAATTATGTTTTTGATAATTACGTAAATGTTGACATTAAAGTTGATATTTCATTTGGTCCTATATTTTCAATTGTCTTACTTTATTTTTCTACATATACATATATGCTACTACTTTTTTATTATGTAATAAAATTCTTTGCTACAATAATTTTAAGCTAATTGATTACATAATTTTCTGTTTTAAAGATTGGTCAAATGGGGCGCGGCGAATTCTTTGGCCAGCTGGCTCTGCTGAACAACGACGTCCGCCAAGCCACGGTTACTGCAAATGCACCGGGAGTTGAGTGTTTCTCCCTGTCTCAGTCACAGTTCATCGAGCACTTCGGAAACGTGAAAAACATAGAAGACATCCCCGACGATCCCCAAAGGAAGTCGATTAGCCCTGTCGACAACCCCTACCAGTCCATAAGTTTGCTTGACCTGAAGATAATTGAAACTTTGGGCGTAGGCGGTTTCGGAAGAGTCGAACTGGTGCAGCACAAGAAGAAAAAAAACCTAACCTTCGCCTTGAAATACCTCAAGAAGATCGATATGGTGCAGCAGCAGCAGCAGGAGCACGTCTATAACGAGAAATGCATACAGATGAGTTGCGACAGCCCGTTCATAGTGCGCTTGTACAACACCTTTCGCGACAGCAAATACCTGTACTTTCTTATGGAAGCGTGCCTTGGAGGCGACCTGTGGTGGCTTCTCCAAAGACAAAGAGGACGCAGATTCGAAGAGAACGCCGCTCGCTTCTTTGCGGCTTCGGTTTTGGAAGCTTTGGCCTACTTGCACGAACGCAGCATTGTGTATCGCGATTTGAAGCCGGAAAATCTTCTGCTGGACTCTCGTGGCTATCTCAAGTTAACAGACTTCGGCTTCGCCAAGAAGCTGGGACCTCGAGGCAAAACTTACACGTTCGCCGGCACGCCAGAGTACGTGGCGCCGGAAATCGTGTTGAACCGCGGGCACGATCGAGCGGTCGACTACTGGGCTTTGGGGATATTCGTATTCGAGTTGCTCGTGGGAAGAACCCCTTTCCGAAGCAACGACAGCAGCTACATGAAAACCTACAATTTGATTCTGCGCGGAATTGAAAATGTCAGGTTCCCAGAGACGGTGTCTAAACGAGCGGAAAATCTAATCAAAAAGCTGTGCAGGTCGGTGGCAACGGAACGGATAGGATGCCAAAAGGATGGAGTACAGGCCGTACGAGAGCACAGATGGTTTATGGGTTTCGATTGGAATCAGTTGCGTTCAGGAAAGCTAAGGGCTCCTATTAGGAGGGAACTTAATAGTAACATTGATACTCGGTTTTGTGATAAGTATGATAAAGATACTGACATTCCCCCAGACGAAGTTTCCGGTTGGGATCACAATTTTTGACGTATTTTGTATCCTTTGTATTATAACCATCGACATTATGTTAATGAACTAATTATTTAACAATTTTTGTACATTACTATAGTTTTAAATGTATATAATGTAAATCCATATTCATTTTTTTGTGTTGCTATATTTTAATATATTTAAGAAATACGTTTTCCTGTGTTTTATTTTAATATCGTCTAGATACGTCACTTTGCATATATATTTTTATTTAAGTTATATATTGTTTTTATAATTTGGTTTCTTTTTTTTCTTCTTCAAAGGCCATATATGACTATCTGAATAGAAGCCACTTATGGCCTCTATAAACTATATTAATGTTAGCGGTACGTCACTCTGCTCCATTTTATACTTTCTTGTTTTATGATATGTTTTATTGTTACGTCAATTACTTTTATCCACATTTTTCTCTATCTTTTCCCTCCATCATGTAATTTTCATATTCTTTTATGACAAGGGTTTATTATCCTTTCCATTACTTTGTTAAATAGCGTTACTGGTAATCCATCCTCTTTGTGTACTCTCTTTTTTACATCAATTTATTGTGTTATTTCTTTATGTATAACTGCTGTCGTTTTCGAACCTTCTATAGCCGTTATTATCAGTTCTTCTACCGAAATTTCTTGCATCATTTGCAATTATACTTTCTAATATATCAAATGCCTGTTTATAATTTATAAATACTATCTCTATTTCAATATTTTGTTAGCGACATTTCTCTAATATTTGTTTTATTACATAAATTGCATCTATAAAGAAGATCATATCTAAATCCGTTCTGATATTCTTTTATGACCTTTTTGTGATTTTTTAAATCTTGATATCAGTGTGGTTAATACCATATGAGTGATTCTTGTGGCATAGTTTCATTACTCTCTATTTCTTCTCTTAACTAGTAAATCTTTTGTTTAACTTAATTTTTGCCATTTCTTATCATTTCACCACATATATCATCTGTCCTTTTGTTTTAGAAATTGAACCATTTCGTTGACCTTCTCTTCTGATTACTCCTTCATTTCTTTTTCTCCTTCTTAAGTTATTTTCTGCCTTTCTCTATTTCCGTCGTTTCTTTTGTGTATGTTTCCCATCCTTTCTTATCTATATTAACACAGGGAGTTCTTTTCCTTTTTTACTTCTTAATTTACTGATATAACTTTAAATTAATCTTACTGTCATTTTCTATTTCGTACATAATTTTATCTTATCACTTCTGTTTTTTGTTTTATTTTTATTACTTTTGTTACTCTTTTATATTATTTATTTTTATTTGTTATAGTCATCTTTGTCACTAGACCGTAGTCTTTTAACCTCGCTTTTTTCGTTATTTTTATGAATACCTTGCAGTAATCGTTAATCCATTCTTTTCTATGGTAGTTTGAATTTCTTCCTATTATTATTTCTGCAATTTCCGTTATACCATTTTTTATATAATTTCAATCCTTATTTCTCTTTATGTTATCATTGTTTTTCTTTTTTCTTAGTCCTAATTGTAAATTTTTCTCATATTTTTTCTTTCTTTTTGGATATTATATTTTCCATTTTCTTTACATCCTTCTACATTTTGTCCTCTTAACTATTCTTCAATTCAATTTTTCTATTACTAATTGGTGATCACCATCTATACTTATACCTGGATACTTACGTATGTCTCATTTTTGTCTGTTTTTTTTTAGTAATATGTGGTCGAAATTATATGAGATATGGACGTCGCTCTTAAAATTGGCAAATCAACTTGATTTTGTCCACAAGAAGCCCAGCCAAGATCCGGACGAACTTACCGAAGCACAAGACACTAAAAGAGTCGATATTTCCTGCCAACTGCTCAACAATTCATCGGACGACTAATTTTGAGGTTGTGCTTCATTTGAGTTGGTTCCGAATGGTCTTGTTGAAAATTCCCGTTTCCAACAATAGCGGATCAAAACTCGAAAATCACTTTCTTTCAAACTTATCTGGAATACAAAGATAAAGATTGTTACTATAAGCACGAAGAAACAAAAAAAATGCATAAAAATTGTTGAGTCCGGACTTTTGGGATAACGTAATAATATTAGTTGCGCTATTTTTTATCCTTAAGTATAATATTCTACCGTTTATCTTTCAATCTTTCTAATCTCGTTATCTACCATAAATGCTGCACTTTTTCTTCATTTTTTCTCCTGCTTACATTATTGAATATTTTTCCTGTCTATTCTTTATTCTTCTCTAGTTTATTTCTTGCAATACCACTATTCTTATTTTATGTCATTCCATTTTTTTCTATTTCATCTATTTTTCCATTTCCGACGTCATTTTTTACATTTCAAGTGTTAAACCTCATTTTATGTTACTCTTCTCTCTTGTCATTTTTTTTTTTACTTCGTTTTTGGCTGCCATACTTTCCTATCGTCTTGACTTCTTTTCTTAATTGTTATTTACGTTTCTAGATTTTACTAGAATCCCATCCGAATTCTTTTCCTTCTGTTGTCATTTTTGAACACTTTTCTTCATTAACAAAATTGCTTAATTCAGCTTGCATCCTTTTCTCTTTAAATATATGATCTATATAAATTCTTGTTCCCCTCAACATACTTTTCCTTTACATTCTCTTTGTTTTCCCGTAGATTTAATTCTTCTGATTTTGTTTTCCATTTACATAGTTTACATATTTTCTTACATTTTAATGTTAAACATATTTTCTATTAGTTGTTGCATTCCTTCTTTAATCTTATTTTCTTAAGGCGTAAGTTAAACAATAACAATAATTATTAAATAATATACACATCTGGTTACAAGTATTAGGGCTCTTACTTGAAACTATCATTATACTTGCTTTATGCCACATGGTCCAATAATTAAAATTAATACAAAATAAATCCACTTTTTGCTTTAATGTCGAGCTTTCTATCAGGTACCGAGACATGTACGAAGAAATATTAGCCTATCCTTCTTAAAGAGCTGTGGCCTAAATATTTCGCAGTGTGAACTGTTGAGATCTGAAGCGAATCTGATGGCTTAATTTATTCATTATTATCACCTATCTTAGTTTTCTGCACTTAAATCGTTTATCTTTTTCAGCACTTCGTATAGACCTCCGTAGGAACGTTGAAGTTTCAGGGACAACTCACGTCGCCGCTTTGAGTTGTATAACTTTTCTCGGTTACCTTCTTTATAACTCGCTCTCGATGCCCAGTAGTTCGTATACTTTCGTGAACACCGTTGATTCGAAATTTTAACCTTGGTCGGAATGTAGTTCTAACGGCACTCTAAATCTTCCGATTCGTTTAACCCATTTGCTGAAATAGTCTATCACCATTAGAAAAAAATCTATTTCCACTGTCACTTGTATGGAACGGACCAGCTATGTCAATAGCAATTCTTTCGAAGGAACTCTCGACGTTATATTGTCCCATTAGTGTCTTTATTTTTTTTGCGGGTCGTTGCATATAACATACATTTCCGGCACCAATCTTTGACATCTTCCTTACAATTCACCCAATGAAACCTTTCGCGAACTCTCTCCAGAGTCTTTGCAATTTCTATATGGCTACCAGTCATACCATTATGGAGTTGTTACAACACTTCTGGAACCTTCTTCTTTGGAACCAACAACTGGAGTTTTCTCTGTGATCCAGCTTCGTTCTCCCGCACGCGCTGTAAGTCATCGTTTTCTACGATTTTACTGCTGGCGAACACGGAGCCACTTCTGTAGAGTTGTAATTTCTTTCAACTTTCTCCTGTTTCCAGACATACTTTAAAGTCGAGTCTTCTTTCTGGTCACGTTTTAACTCGCTAGATTGCCACAAGTCATTAGTCACGGTCGTCCGCAACGTAGAGGCCATTTTCTTCTCTGCACGACTGTAGTGGCTGCAGTCTCCTTGATAAGGCGTCGGTGTTACGATGACTACTCTCAGCTCTGCGATCCGTCTCTAAGTCATGCTGCTTCCGGATTTTTTAAATTCAAGAGCCATTTAAGTGTAGCATGGTCAATTCTCAAAAGGAACCATCTGCCATACAAATATTTATGTGTTCCACAGATTTGACAATAGCAAGTAGCTCTTTCCCAGTTACGCACTAGTTGCGCTCAGGTTTTGACACTTTAATAAAATAACCGATAACTGTTTCTTGGCCATTTTGTAACTGTGACAACACGCTTCCAACTCCCACATTACTTGCATATGCATCCAAAATAAACTTTCTTTCTGGCTGCGGGTAACTCAGTATTGATGCATTTACTAAGGTACGTTTCAGGTTCTCGAAAACTTATTGATACTCTTCGCTCCACTCAGGACTTTGACCTTCTTCCGTTAGTCATGTATCATCGGTAGTAAGTGCAGTCCCAGTAAGCTTTTAACCTCGTGCTTGTGACACTATGTCACCCAGATACAGCAAACATATTCTCCAGTATAGCCCATTAAACACTGTATCTATTAACATTTCAACGGTCGAAGGAGTGTTACAAAGTCCAAATGGCATCACTGTAAACTGCCATAGCCCAGACCCAATAGAAAAAGCTGTAATTTTTTGTCTTTGGAATCCATTTTGACTTGCCATTATTTGCTGTTTCGATCTAACGTTGAGAATCATTTGGATCCGACCAAGATGTCTAGCGTGTCATCAGTGCATGGTAGTGGGTAACTATCTTTCTTTGTGACATGGAATCTGCCGGACCCGTCCCTTTTTTATCTAGCACTACGGGCGAATTCCACGAACTTGTCGATCACGCCATCCTTTTATTATCCAAAATTATCTTCTCGGCTTCTTCTCGTTTGATTAGTGGCAATCGTCTAGCACTCTGTAGTATGGGAGTAGCATCGTCGGTGTGTATTTTGTGGCGTACAATATTTGTTCTGCCTTTTGCGCCCTTGTCGTATTGGAATGCGTCTTGATTCTATTTTGCCTGATGGTTAGCACTCAAATCACTGCGGGATGTCGCGATCTCAGCTCTCAATTCTTCAGGTATCTTGTCTGATATTATCTGGAAGATATCGACTTGATGAACCACCGAATAGTCCAAAATACAATGACCGGGGATTGTGCCTTCCTTCAACGTATAAGGATACCCATTTATATTCATTACACGAATTGGTACCACGCTGGCAGTTTAAACCAGTGCCTGCCCAACCATGATTTCCTTTCTGGTCTTCTCCCCATCATTACTTGGCTCGATAAGGATGACTCTTCTTCCTGGAAAATCACAATACAAAACAGCGTCCACTACCAATTCACTACGTTATGGACGGATGGCGTCCTGAGCTACCCTCACTCGTGCCACAACTCCGTCTCAATCATGAAGGACAACTTCTTCCCATTTTATCTTTAATACCCCATGCTCCAAGTGCACTTTACACCCATAAGTTTTTAAAATGATCATTCCGAGGATTACATCGTTTTCAATATCAGCTACCAGTATACGATGTTTAAGGGCGGTATTTCCGATGGTTTTTGGAGCTTCTGTTTCTCCATAGACCTTTTCTGAAGCTCCTGTTGGCGTTTGAAGTCTCCAGTTGGTTAACATAAAAGGTCCGGTTGTGTCGATAACATTGGGTTTTGCAATCATTTTCGAATGTATCCAATAGAAAAGCATGCAGTTTTTCATTTATCCGACTATCAACATAAACACCATTGGAATTATGCTTTAGAGTCGCAATTTGCATTTTTATAGCTGAGGCTTTACCATTATGGATTAATAGTCGCCCCTTCCCATCAATCCGTTCTAGTTTTTCTGCTAAGAGCCCTCGTAAGCCCTTTGTGGCTTCTTGCGCCGACTTCTCGTAGCCAATCTCACCCCAATTCTAGCAACGTAATTGCCTCGATCTTTTTCCCAATAGCTTAGCAACCTACTAAGTCCTCCACAAGTGTCTACCGCTAGTTTTCTTATATTGCTACCCCTCCTGAACGCTTATTTGACAGCTTCAAATTCCAATGCGTGTGTGAGCGCGTCAATGTTTTTGATCTACCCAACCTCGCTGCTTGCCAGGTTTCCCTATCATTAAAGCCGTCAATAAATATTCGGATAACTAGTACCCCCAAGAAGTCATCTGGTGCTGTTGAGTATGAAATACATACACGACAAGCTACATCTGCTTTTGACGAGCTGGTTATAGTTTTCTTGCTCAATAACGGACACAATCTGTAGTACGTCGAGAACATGGCCACGTAGAACAACAATTAAACAAGTCGCCTTTTCGATTTCCGACTATGCATTCAATCTAACAGCCTCCTCAAAGGGTTTTTGATAATTCGTCCGAATGCAAGAAGACTTGCCATCTAACGTTGGAGTCTGGACTTTACAATGGCCTTTACATCTGCCGGCGTTCTTGACTGCGCTCATTAAATTCATCAGGCACACTACCAAACGTGATCTTGATCGGAACACTGAACCTACCTTCAATTTCTTGTATTTTCTCTTCAAGGACATCAATTTTCTCGTCCTGTTTATCTAACACTGCATTTACTTCGTTATTTTCGCTTTTGATATCTCCTCATTTTATCGTCGATTGTTCTAGAAAATTTTTCTTCTAAGCCATCAATTCTACTATTTATATTCAAGTTCAAATCTGCTACACTCATGTGGAAATTTGTTTTTACATTATTCATATTCGAGTTTAGATTTGCTATATTCGAATTCAAATCTGCTTTTAACTCACTTAGCATGGCGCTCACATCATCCGCAATTTCAATTCTAGAGCCAGCGTCCAATAAAGCTGCAATACTTTATTTCCAGTGATTTTAAATTCCTTTTCTCCAGCTTATGTTTGAGTGAACCTTTTTACAGTTTCTGAGAGTAGTAGTTTATGTTGGAGTAATTAAGGCACTTCTAATAAATGTTGCATCTACTAGGGACGAACGCCGGTCGTATAATATATATATATATACCTCAATATCAATCTTAGTTATTCAAAAAGGAGACTAAAAGTAGCGCAACTTAGTAAATTTCAATTTAAGTAAAACATAAATGAATGGACACAAGCTAAGGTGATTTTACTTTGCACAGGGATGCATTGTTTATAATTCACGATTCTAGTTTTACTTAATTTATTATTATTTTTAATTAAGTACTTATTTTTTTAGTTTTATATATTTTTGAATGCGAACTAATAATTACAATTAACAAAAACTAGCATTTACAAAACGACCTAATGCAAACTAGAGTGGAACGTGCTTGCTATTATATTTTATTGTTATTATCACAAGGACTGTTCATTTTACTAAACGGATATGTTTTTATTAGATTTTATGCTGAATTTTAAATTGCAACTCTTTTTTAAGTAATAGGGATTGATCATTGGAAGAGTGTTGGCTTTAAATTGTTACTATTGTTTAACAACAGCTGTCAAATAAATAGCAATAAAGCGAATCAGTATTGAGATTAGCAAAGCTAATATTTATAGAAGTGACATTCAGAAAAGTTGTCCTTGCGAAAGCTCGCAAAAGTCGGTAGTTTTCCAAATGATCATAAGTTTGGCCATTTGCCTAAATCACGACGTCGAAGTGATCTGGTAAATGCAAGAGTTAAGAAGATTATTTTGAAGCTGCTAAAGTCAAAAAAATGTATGTATGTGCGTGAAGCAGTCAAAAGTGAAGTCAACTTAGGTGTTATTCAAAAAAAAAAAAAAGGAACAACAGTACTTACAAAAAACATAAAATTCAAAACAGGAACAAGGAACAATAACTTCGGTGAAAGAAACGTTGAAGATTCTACTACGTTCTAATTCAAAACTAAACTTGTTGTGTTCTTATGGATGACGAAACATACGTAAAAATGGATAACAGTAAGTTAGTAGGACCTAAATTTTACAATGCCTTTGTATGATAATATGTACCTAATAATGTAAGAAGAATTAAAGTAGATAAATTCGGCAAGAAACCTCTTGTATGTCAGGCCATATGATCTTGTGGTTTTAAAAGCTCCGTATTTTTTACATGTGGTACAATTGGAGGCAAAATGTACAGGAAATAATGCATACAAGAACGGTTAATACCTTTATATCGTAAGCACAACATTCCTCAATTATTTTGACTAGACTTAGCATCTACCTAGTACTCTGGTGCGACGCATAGCGTTTGGATTCTAAAAATATTCTTTTTGTGAAAAAAGAGGACAATCCGCCAAACTGCTTTGAACTTCCTATTGAATGTTACTGGGCTATTATTAGAGACAATTAAGTAAAGATGATCGTAAAACTAAAACAATCCAAGAATTCAAACAAATGTAGAGTATAGATTTCAGTAGGTGTGCAGGGGCTGACGGCGGGCTTCCAAGGAAAAGTTAGAATTTCTATTGTTCTTGATTGTATATAGCTTTTATATCACTGATACATTTCGATTGTGTTGTTTTATAATTTCAAAATAAGATAACTGCAATTTTTTGAAAAGTTTATTATTTGTGACAACAATTTTTTGCAGGTTTAGTAAAATGAACAGTCTTTAGATATCCAAAAACTATAAACAAACAACCAAAAGAGCACAATGGACTATAGGTCTTCTATTAGCAACTACCACTGATGTGCAAAATAAAATATCGTCTTGAGCATTTTAAAAAATATCCTACCCCAAATGAAGAGATAATACTACAGATTCACCGAAATTCTTTAAGCGAGTTATAACACTGCGGTCATTGTCATGCTACTCTTTTTACTGCTTACAATCCCACTAAAAGTAGCTTATATGGACCGCTGAAAAAACTCGTAACAGTGAGACAAAAGAATTATCTATTTGAAAAAATGGGCATATGCACAAGTTGAAATATTTGCCAAATGATTTCGCTGATAAAAACCTTCCAGAGGAAATAAAGCAGGCAGAAAGATCCACACACTCATCAGCTCAAAGTTATATTTTATGATCTTCCTCCTTGATTAGTTTTGAATAAACAAAGACCAAGAAAAAAAATTAAATTTGGACAACGCCACAGAGCTATACTTAAGAAAAAACTATGCAAGAAAAATTTTCAGATAAACCCTTTTCTCTGTTCAATTTCAAAATAAAATTATCATTCTCACCATTTCATTATATTGTGAGCTGTCCAAATGAAGCTAATTTATAGCAAGAGTCTGTTGAAAACTATTATATGGAATTTAAAGATTGGAAAAGTTTACCCTTAAAGAAGATTCTTGTAGACAATTATCTTCTAATGAAAGCTTAAAACGACAAATCGGGCAAAACTTTACGTCTTAGACAGTTCAATTAAAATCAAGTTTATGCATGAATACAGAGAGAGAGATCGGATGCTTAGATTGGTATCCTATTTTAATATAGAAACCAGCTAACACTATTGGGAAACTCCAAATTTCAGCAAATGAGATACGTAAAAGTTAAATTTTAGTAAGAAGGTTTTTCTTTTTAGTTTTTGTAGATATTCATCCTTATCAAAGCAATTAAAAAACTCTACTCAAAAATATAAAAATATGTTTCTCCTCTTTCGACCTGCAGCATTTCTTCCTTAAGTGATTGACATTTCCTGTTAATCCCTGGAGAAAATTAAACGAAGACGTAAAGGTCGTTCTATAAATAATGGCAATTTTTGGTACTTCCTCCAAGTAGGAAACCAAATGTTTTTCATAATTAAAATAAATCAAAGTTTTTCAAAATGTAAGCGCATTTTTGAGTTTCAAAAATAGTAATTTTAAATTCTTAAACAATCCAAATAGTATATAATTTACATGGCGATATAAAAATATGAAAAAGACACTTTATGCAATTCTGGAGAAAGAGGTAGATAAAATAAGGAATTATAACATAGCAGTTGTTTTAGGGGACAAGAATGCCAAATTTGGAAAAGAACAAATCTACTATAAGCCAATAGGACAACACAGCTTACACAGGAAGAGTGACGATAACACGAAAAGATTGATAGATTTTGCAACTGGAGAAAATAATACTAATCATCACAAAATTTAATCATGAAAAGATAGAAATCGCCGGATAAAAAAAAAGAAATCAGCGCGATCGTGTAATAATAGATCCAAACATGTAACAGCTATGTTAGATGTCAGAAGTTATAGGAAAGTAGAAGCATTTTTTAAAAAGAATCAAAGAATTATTTATAAAAAAGGGGAGAAAGTCAAGAATCATAATTATATAACCTGCAAAAGGAGTATTAAGTGTGAAAAATCCAAAGAATAAGAAAAAATTATTTGATGAAGATTTTAAGTGCGTAACAAAAGAAGAGAGAAAAGCTAGATTAGTGTTTTTAAAAAATAACAGTAGATTGAAGGAACAATATAACGGGTCGGCCGAAAAGTTCGTAGGCTGACACATAGATAGATGGTGTTACTAGAATTAAATCCATATGATTTTTAGTTAGTACTAACCTTCAAACGATACGTGTATACATTTGACATCTGTCGGAGAATTGGTTTGTGAGATACAGCATTGTGAGTGGAGTAACTTTTGTTATTGTAAAAAAAATGGATAAAAAAGAATTTCGTGTGTTATCGAAGCATTGCTTTATCATGAAAAAAAATACTGTTAAAGCCAAAGCTTGGCTTAAGAAATGTTATTCGGACTCTGCACCAGGAAAATCAACCGTTGAGAAATGGTTTGCTAAATTTAAACGGAGCGAAATGAGCACCGAAGACGATACACACAGTGGACGCCCGAAAGAAGCTGTAACGGACAAAAACATAAAAAAAGTTCACAAAATAATTATGAATGGCCGTAAATTGAAGTTAATCGAGATAGCTGAGACTCTGAAGATATCAAAAGAGCGTGTTGGACTTATCGTGCATAAATATTTGGATATGCGAAAGCTGTGTGCAAAGTGGGTGCCGCGCGAGCTCACAATCGAGCAAAAGTTTCAACGTGTCGTTGACTCAGAGTAATGTTTAGCTGTATTCAACCGTAATAATAACGAATTTTTCCGTCGATATGTGACAATGGATGAAACATGGCTTCATCATTACACTCCAGAGTCCAATCGACAGTCATCCGAGTGGACTGCAAGCGATGAACCGAATCCAAAGCGTGGAAAGACGCAACAGTCGGCTGGCAAAGTTATGGCATCAGTATTCTGAGATGCGCAAGGTATAATATTTATTGATTATCTTGAAAAGGGCCAGACCATCAGCAGCGGTTATTACATAACGTTGTTGGAGCGTTTCAAGGATAAAATCACGAAAAACGGCCCCATTTGTAGAAGAAAAAAGTGCTGTTTCATAAAGACAATGCACCGTGTCACAAGTCAATGAAAACGATGGCAAAATTGCATGAATTAGGCTACGAATTGCTTCTCCACTCACCGTATTCTCCAGATCTGGCCCCCAGACTTTTTCCTGTTTGCAGACCTCAAAATAATGCTCGCTGGAAAGAAATTCAGCACTAAAGAAGAAGTAACCGCTGAGACTGAGGCCTATTTTGAGGCTAAAGAGAAATCTATAAAAGAGAATACTATAAAAATGGCATCGAAAAATTGCATGACCGCTATAATTATTGTATCGCCCTTGAAGGCAACTATGTTGAATAATAAAATCGAATTATACCAAAAAAATGTGTTTTACTATGTTAGCCTACGAACTTTTCAGCTTAACTGTCAATATACGAAGGAGAATGGCAAAAAATTGTGTCGAACGAAGAAAAAAAAATTAAAACAAATGACGAGGGTTAAACAAGGCAAAGACATAAAATTCATCAATGTACAACTAGCAAAATCAGAAACAAAAGAATTAAAAAGGTTAAAACATCTAGGGCGTATAGAAGAGGCACGATTGGCGAAGAAGGTACTAATGAGGAAATTAGAAGGAAAGAAACCAAAAGGCAATCCTAAAAAAATGTGGATAGGGAAGTGGGAAAAGATCTAAGAAAGGTCGGTATTCAGAATAGTAAAAAATTGGAAAGAGTGGAAAAAATAAAAGAGAAAACCAAGACATTTATAAAATGAAATGATGGCCTACTTTACACAAATAAAGAAGGCTCTCTCTGGACTGGTTTTAAGAAAGTCAGGGACTAGATGGTCACTACTGCCTCTAAAAATTAGACCTGGTAAATCAACGTGGAAGGCTACGGCTCTTTATGAGCTGCTAACCCAAGTAGCAAGCAAATAAGTATCTATATAAAAATATATGTCAATAGGATAAGTACTACTAATTTTTTAATGATTTTCCATATGTTGTAAATTATGTTTTTGAATTTCTATACTTTTGTACAATTTCTATAAATAAACATTTCTTCCGATTTTCAACGAACTTAAAAAGTTCGTTACTGAATTCTATATGTCTGTCGGTCTGTCGGTCTATCTGTCTGTCTGTCTGTCTGTCGCTGTCACAAAATTATGAATTTTTTAAAATTTTAAAATGGATTCTTATAGGAAATTTTACGCTGATTTCAAAATCGAAATCAAAAAGTTTCTATCTCGAATAGTTTTCAAGATATTCGACTTCGAATTTTCCCGAAATTCGAAATCGAAAGGTTTTTTTAAGTTCGTTCTGGGATTGCTTACAGAGCAATCTCTTCGCCGGCCCCATGTTTTAATATATATTATATACATATATATATATATATGTATATAACCGCGAAATAAAAAAAATGAAATTATACCTTTAATTATATATATAAAAAAATTATGAGTGCTGCTGTCACACAGGTCAAAGGTCAAAGGTCAAAGTTCAACTCTAACTGGGTATACGTAAATGCGTTGTCATGGCAACGGCGTACGCCAATTATGTCAAACAGAGCTTTTTAATCGTGTTTTTATTTTTAAAAACTATGCGAAGGGGCTCAAGCATGTCGGAGTTGGACAAGCTCTTCGGGGGGCTGCTGGCAGACCTCGTTTTTATTAAAGAAATATTTTTATGGGAGTGGTGCGTAATTTGAAAATTAGCGGCAAAGCCAAAGGAAATTTACTACCAACATAACGTCGAAGAATAACTAGAGTTGTCGTTGATAGTTTCCGCTTAGTGCCTTTTTATGTGGAAGTAAGAAACATGACGGGGTTTAGTGAGAAGGTAATGGGATTTCTTGCTTATATTTGTCTAATAAATCGCCGTGCTTTGCCGTTTAGTGTTTTTAATCATAAGGAACTCTGTTTACATACACATTCCGTTTATTTCTGTAATATACGGAACTTAACCTACATTGTTAGCGGTGCACACGTGCATAACCAACTTTCTGTTCCAGGCGATTCTTATAGATGGCAAAGGCCATCTGCTTGGCCGCCTTGCCGCGGTCGTCGCGAAAACGCTGCTGCAAGGAAACACTGTTGTGGTGACGCGATGTGAACAGTTAAATATATCCGGAAATTTTTATAGGTAAACACGCCGCACTTTGTGCAGGATAACGTGTAAGCTTCGACCTTTTGCAGGAACAAACTGAAGTACATGTCCTTCCTGCGAAAACGTTGCAACGTAAATCCTGCTCGTGGGCCATTCCACTTCAGAGCTCCGTCCAGAATCTTCTGGAAAACCGTACGTGGTAAGTAAGCACAAATAAACATCCCATTCTTTGTGTCCAGCAATGATTATAAATCTTCTTACCTACATTATTTGAATGTACGCTGAAACAAAAACTTAAATGAGCTTTATCAATGCAAATAACTTTACCATTCTTTAATTTTTAAAATATTTTCAATGCGATGTGTTCTATATTTTAAAGGTATGCTACCCCACAAGACTGAGCGAGGAAAGCAATCGCTGCGTAGACTAAAGGCATATGAGGGCATCCCTCCCCCCTATGACAGAAGGAAACGCGTGGTGGTACCCGGAGCCCTGCGTGTGCTTTGCCTTAAACCTGGACGCAAGGTACTCACAGTTACAGCATGAAAGTACTAGAATTGAAATCGTTTTTTGCAGTATTGTCACGTGGGCCGCCTTTCGCATGAAGTTGGCTGGAAATACAAGGATGTTGTGCGTACCCTTGAGACCAAGCGCAAGGTCAAGGCTGTCGTTAGCATTCGCAAGCGCGACAAGCTTAAGAGGATCACGAAGGCTGCTTCCACCAAAGTGGCCAAGCAAGTGCAGCCGTACACAGCGATTATTAATTCTTACGGTTACAATTAATCAATAAAAGGTTTACATTGTATGCTGCTTTTCATTTTTTGGTAGAAGTGCGGAGTGATTAAAATTGTGGAATTCGTATTTGAATTTTTTATTTCATTGCTGATCATATTTTAGACATTTTGTAGTTTTGTTACATTGAATCTGGGAATTCCAATTTATTAAAAGTTTTAATTTTGATTGCTGTTATGCTTATAAAATGGATACATTCATTAAGAAAAATTTATTAATACTAAATGTGTTCTGAACCTGATAAAACTGTTGGTTAGTTCTAGAAATGGCAATTTTTAAATGCATCTTGAATTTTTTTCTGTGTAGGGTTCAATTTAATGGAATTTAGAAAATTAGTATTTTCTAAGGAAATATATGTTGCCCCTAAATTTTATAGACTTTAGAGTGTCATACAAATTATAAATATTGGATAATTTTGTTTATAAAAACATCTTTAAACTTTGCAAAATATCAAACTTCTTTCAATACAATATGCCTATTTATATGTATTTAGTCTTTTTTATGAAATTGAACAAGTGAAGGGTTCTTCAGTTTTTCTAAATGTTGTATATCACTTCATCCAGACAGTTATACAACAAAAATCTTTGACTTTTTTCTTTTTAAGACTAATTTTAGTAATTTATATTTATCATTTCTTGGTATTCAGTAAATGTACTATCCAAGAAATTGCATAGAATTCTTTATAAAGTTCACATCTTGAAGGATTTAATCAGATGAGACTTTACTTCTAATGATCATATTACCCTCATCACATAACATTTTATTACACGCAGGCATAAATCAATTGGTAACTTTCCTTAAATAGAAATTGCTTTAGTTTTGTGAAAGTTGTTTTTGCAATTCCAATCTGAACTTTTAGGTTCTTGTCATTATTCCGTTTCTGGTTAAATATTGAACTGAGATATCTAAACCAAGAACACTGATTCGTCTAATAACTTTAAGAAGGGTGAGTATTGGTGATTTGTTGACATCATTTTGGCTTTAGATACATTAATATTTAATTTTTATCTTTTACCATTAAGACACTTCATTATATATTCCAATCTATAAATTAGAATAGCCCAAGGTTTCAATTAAAAGACCATTTGTAAGTCAGATATCTGCTGTTTGACACCAATAATATATTTTTATTATTGTTAAATCTTTTTTGCCAATATTTATTTTTTGGTCTGATAAGTAATGGGTGTTAATGGACATTGTCAAAAGCTCTTTGATAATCAATAAAAATACTTGAAGGACTGTAAAGACTAGTTTCTGTTAATCAATGCCCTTCCAAACCAGTAGCTTCTCTTGTTCCGAGACCCTTGATGAAGCTGAATTGTGTTTGCTTATTTCCTCATATAGGTACGGATTATTTGTAGAAATTTTCAAACATTTTCATGGTAGTTGTTTTTAGTATTGTCACAAAAGTTGATGTTAACCAATGCGGATTTTTCCAAAATTGTAACTCTTGTTATATAAGCCCATAAGTTGTATCAGAAGTTTAAAGATTTTAAAATAAGTATGATTAAGACTTACCATTTGTCTCAGTATGAACAGCTTTCTCAACTTTCAATATTTTTGATCCAGACAGCTCTTTATTCTCACCATAAAAATATTTGAGTTTACATTGGTTGCCAAATAGTGTTTCTGCATAGTTCTTCTCCCATTTTCCACATTTTGTCAGGATCTGTGATTATTTGGTTTCTCTTATTCTATTGTATAACACTGTTATTTTCTTAATTTAACACAACATTGAAGGCATTGTAACATTTTTGTTGTACCCTTTCTCTTGTTATTTATTTCTTTATTAATTTGCGTTTTTTGTTAGCTTACCACTTCTCTAGGTGTCTCCATTAGATCAAGGATTTTAATTGTTACCTAAGTTTTCTTCTTGTCTCTCATTTGCTTCCAAATTTGTCTTTGACTTCATTTTGTACGTTTGCCTTATATAATTTTTAAAATTTTTAAGTATAATAATTATATAATTTCAAGGTTCATTGCTGTCTTGTTCTTCCTGAATAACGTCTCTCCAATTCGTTTTAGTTTTTTTTTTTATTATTTCTGGTTGTGCTAGTTTTTCTATATTTTATAAATATTGACCGCTGTTTTTCTAATTTCGAGAAGTTTGAATTATAATCAAATAATTACAATAATTATGTTATGATCAGAACCTATATTTATGAGCATAAAATCTATTTGGCTGCATACTACATTAAGTTTGCTGTCTTGAAGTGACCTCCAAGTGTACAAAAGTATTTTTGATAACTAATTTTTCTTTTAAGTATTTGTCCAAGTTCATAATTGCTTATAACACCTACATCTTCTTGTCTCACCTATACATGAAAATCTCCCATTATTATAATTATTTCTTGAGATTTGCATAGATCTCTTTAGATGTTCATAAAATTGCTCACTGTCTTCCTCTGCTTTGTCAGCAGTGAGCGTATAATTTTAGGCTCACTAAATCACTGCGATAAGCTGTGTTTAAATATAAAACTGGATTATAAACTGAATTTCCAAAAAGTATACATAATAAAGAATTGAACGTGATAGTGTTATGATATTTGATAACTGTCGGGTTTTTCTATCCACCTCTGCGTGATTCTTATATGATTATGGTCATCTTGTTAAAAAAAGACAGTATAACAATATGTTCATGTAATCATTTATATTATAAGCCTGGATCATTGCATTAAACGACATTTATTTCTTACAACTTTACAATACGTGTAAAGTGCTCCTCTTTCAATAGACCTCAATTCAAGCGCGAATGCGCTATAAACTGAAGTAAAAATCACGTGACTGGGCGGAGCATACACCAGGACCAGCTCGTCCAATTTATCTATTAATGACAAACGTTAACACTGAAGTGAATGAAAGTTTTATCATGCCTTAGTCATGTTACCTAGCAAGGGTGTGTTTTCATGCAATAAATGCAAAACGTTCCTTATGAATTGCACTGAGGTGTTGTTCAGGTTGATGATGCTATCCCTACCAAAGGTTGCTTTGTCTATGAAAAGGACTGATTACATATATTTCATAATAAAATACTTTTCTTTGAAAAAAAAATTCTTGCAGTAATTGATATGCATGTTGCTAGTAATAGGATAATACTAGTTCTCTTGTAGGGTGCTAAACTAGACACTTGGGACACAACATCCTGGAAACGTAGGACCTTGACTGGTCTTTACATTCAATTCTACTATCAAATGATCCCATCTCACCAAATCGACAAAACACTGCTGCAAAGTGTTGTGATTTGTTTTCTATATATAAGGATAGATTTTCTAGTAAATTCTAGCAGTCTAAATAACAAATTTGGTCAACTTTTTCTATCTCTAAGTCTCTGAATATTATCGTTGGTTTCTCTTTATTTGTACTTGACAGAACTGATGTTTTGCTCTTATTTATTTTTAGACCAATCCTTTTACTTGTAGGTTTCATTTGTTCAATTTCTCTTTCACTAGCTTTTTATTTATGTTGAAGATGCTCGCTTTATTCCATACTAGAGGTTGCCCGCGAAACGGTGTTTTTGCGTCCTAGGCTACCTTTCCTCAAATTTTTGCAAGATGAAAACGTATACATTTTTAATTGAATCGGCCGACCAGAGAGAGAGCGGCCCTGACATGCGTGGACGAACGTACGGACCTCCTCGTGTGAATCAAGAGCTCAGATCTCGGCATGCCACCTTTTATATCGGTCGCCTTTGTTTACTTTCCGTTCAGATGTATAGGCTGTCTTTGTTTACTACGCACACTACTTTCTGTTCAAATGTATAGATAGATTTATTGTCTCCTGTATTTCGCATGGTCCAGTTGATCATGAAATGGAAGAGTGTTGGAGAACAAAACCTTGACGGATTTCAGATTGTACATAGATTTTTTAGACCCGTGGTAGTTTAGTGGATAGATGGCTAGACTACGAAACCAATAGTTGCGGGTTCAAATCCCGCTCTCGCAAATTCGATCGCTGGTCATTTTACGGCTCAGCTCGACTCAGGCTGCAATAAATGAGTACCTGGAGGTCAAACTCTGGGGTAATAATAGGCGGTCGGGACGTAGCGCTAGCCACGTTACTACCCTTGCGTACCATAGGCTCTAGATTGTAGCAGATCTATCCTATTACGGCCCCAAACTACTATTTTTTTTACATCGATTTTTTAGATATTTGATTCTTGCACAGAAATTGTTGTACACATTTATGTATTTGTCAGTTACACTATAGTACTTTTTAAAGTTAACACATATGCTTTGCCCTTTTTCTACTGTTTGTTTTATTATTATTCTTAGCGTACAGATGTGACCTACGCAAGAATTTTTCTAAATTTTTCTCGATTCGTCCTCAGCTTGATATCTGTGCCAAATTTAATTCTCTTCAAGATTAATTTGGTTATAATTTTACTTGATGTTGATTGAAAAATTATGGGTCTAAAGTTGTCGCAACGAATTAGGGCTCTGTTGTTTGGTATCTTGATTAATATTCTTTACATCAACTACTATAGGATACATTCTTTGAATCACACGTTGTTTACAAATATGTGAATTATTTCTATTATACTTTCCGTGTCTATTTTTAGTAATTCCATTAGGATTTTTTCTTTCTGCTTAATTATAGTAGAGAAGAGCAATTTTGAAAAATTTGTGTTATATAAATATATCCTGACTATATGGTTGTATTTGGCTTTTTAAGTTTAATGATATTTCTAGTAGTTTCTTAAATTTGGAATACTATTTTTCTTGGAATTTTCTGTTCTATAATGTACAAGTAAATATTTTAAATTTGCTCTGCGGTTTTCTTTGTGCTCTTCAATACACCAGTCACTTTATCAATGTTAGAACATTATTCAAGTTACTGTTGCCAAATTTAACCAGGCGGCATTGAGTTTCTCAACTTTAACCAATTAAAAGAACAGAGCAGACCTGGATATTGTCTTCCCTACATCTGTGTAATACAAACTTATAGTTTCAGTTCGGCACATTGTTTTTAGACGCCTAATGTATAATTTCGGCAGCGGTTTTGATCTTTTTTGATAGCATCTTATAAACATCTTTTTTGCTGTAGTTGTTGCTTTCTTTATGTAACTTGTGCGTACATTTATTTAATGTTTTGAAGTTCTTATTGACTTATTTTTTTGTAATATGTTAAAAGTACCTTTGTGCTTTTGGTGCTTTTTCTGAAAGTCAAATTAACTAAATTAGTTATTCCTAGCACAAGTATTGACGAAATGCTTTCCTCTTTAAACAATCTCTGATTATTTACTTTATTTATTTTATGGATAATTTTTGATTCTGATATGATCTCAATAACAAAATGATCTGTGTTAGTTATTAGTGTGTTTAGCTAGGTAAAAATTCTTTATAAATCATCACAATAATATTTAATCCCAAAAGAGTTACTTCATACTAATAATGTACTGTAAGATGGTCTTATATTTAGTTACACGCCTTACAATACCTGCTAGCTAGGAATATATGACGCTGTACCACAGACTATGGTATGACGCAACAAAACTTTGTCACATTTGTTTATAGTATTAACGATTTATTTTCCTTCACATTTGGTGATCATAACTTTTTAAACTAATGTATGCAAAATAAAATTTTTATATGAACACACTGACCAGTTCAAGTAGTATAAAAGGAACGAGCGTAAGAGTCATACCATACAAGTCATCAAAGTTAAACGTGCTTCACACAATTAGGACACGGCTTAAGTAAATAAATAGGATGGGAACATACCAAACAGGTAGATATTGTAGTGTACATAAAAATCTATTTAACAACTGGGAGATAACCGGCGCTATCGCAAGAGCACATAAACTCTAAACTAAAAATAGGACGGTATGAAAGAAAGAACAAAGGAAGGGGTTGGATTGATAATTGCCCCAAATAGACTAAAAGATGTAAGTCAAGAAGAGTATGTAAATCAGCGACTGCTAACAGTCAACATTTTGACTGTTGATAAACGAGAAAATATGAACAATAATTACAGCATATGGGGAAAATGAGAATGCAAGAAAAATACAAATTCTATGACGAGCTACAACGACAACAAACAGATAACGGAGAAGAAAAGGTAATAATAATGGGTATCTAAATGGGCGAGTTGGGAATAAGACTAGAGTAATAGAAGTAGGTATGGGGGAAAACGGAGAAAAGACATTAAATAATAATGGGAAAAGAATAATAGAAGTATGTTTTGAGAACAAAAGCAAAAAGAGAAGTAGAAATAGGAAGTTATCATAACTAGTAACAATGAAACTAAAAAGAAGGAAGAAGGCAAACATTGAGAAAAGGAAGAAAATAAACGAAAAGATAAAAAGCTTCAAACTAAGAGAGGAAAAGTATCGAAATGAATACCAAGATATACTAGATACCAAACTAAAAGGTAATGGAAAAAACACATGCATAAAGGGAAAATAGGAACACTTTAAGAATAGCATATTGACTGCAGCGGAAGAGAGTTATGGTAAAACAAAAATATCAAATAATAACATGCGAAAAAGTGGCTATAATGGCTCAGTGGTCAAAATCATTGTTTCTCTGTCCTGAGCCGGCGTAGGCGAGTTCGAGTCTCGCTCGGCCAATGGGTGTATGTGATGTCCTAGCTTTAAGTGTGCATATTAGTAGGCACAATAAGTCATTGTGGCTGCAGTGCCGGTAAGTGCGCCAACAAAAGAAAACGATTGGTGAACAACCGAAATACGAACAAAAAAGACAAATGGAAAAAATACTTAGGTACAAGAAAGGTAAAAGATTATTAGGAATACAAAGACAAAGAAAAGATATTAAAATATAGAATATAGAAAACTATAGAGAGAATCAAAAATTGTTCTATGGTACATTGAAACAACTTAGGAAAATAAGGAATATAGTATGCTAAATATTAAAGATGAAAAAGATAATATAATAACCAAAGAAGATAAAATAATAGATAGATAAAAAGAGTATTTCTAAGAGCTAACGCATAGGAACATATAAAACCAAGAGGGAAAAGAAGAACTATGAAAATAAAGATAAAAATAGAACTTATAAGATAAGAAGAAATAGAAAAGACAATAAATATAAAAATTATTTGAAAAAACAAAAACGACAATTTATATTACAAAGAAACCCCACGAAATAACATTCTTAGGAAAAAGAGTTGCATTGAAAAAGATAAAAGCAGAAGTCGTTAAAAAAGTGGTTAGGCCAATAATTACGTATAGCAGTAATGGACATTAACGGAAAGACAAAAATCAAGAATTAACGCAATGGAAAAATAGAAAACAAAATAAGAAACGAAATGTTTAGATAAGACTTACAAATAGACCCAATTAATAAAAATATAGAAGGACAACTTTGATAGTTTTGCTTGTCGCATCCCAGACGAAAGACATACTAAAATAGTGTTTGATACGCGAATGCCGGGAGAACTATGAAAGGAGGGCCAAGAACAAGATAGATCGACAAAATTAGAGAAGAAGCAGAGAAAAATGGAATAAAATGGGATGGAATACAAAACCTAACGCAAGATAGAAAACGGTGGAGACAGCAATATCAGACTCAACTCAATTAGCCTTACACCTAAAGGTAAAAAGGCTTAGAGCAAGTAATTAGTGAGACGCATTAACTCTATTACATTGATTTCACGTAACAGCAAGATATTTAAACATTCTTTTCACAAATGACGAGGTGCTACGCATTATTTATAATACTAAACATTGCTTCAAAAGTAAGTTTTTGATGCTGATTAATTTATAATGACAAAGACAATATTTTAGCATACTTTTTAATAAATTTAGCCATTAACTTAATTTGGTAGCACATCATGCCAATTAAAACCAAAAAATCTCTGGCAGCCTCGATTTATATTCGTGCATTTGATAATTTTTGGCTAATAATTACGATGAACGCCACAAAGACTTTCTTCTAAATGAATCAAATATTGACAATTACAAACTGCAGATTGGAAAAGTAGTGCTGATTACATATATGCAAGCCAACATATATCTTATTAATTTTAACATGATAATAATAATAATAATAATGGTAGGTAAGGCTCTACGCTCCGCATGGGAGCACGGCCTGCGAACTGAGAGGCGGCTCTCATATGTTCGCTCTCTCTGGCTGGTCGTTACGCACCATCTCTGATGTGGGGCTATGTGGCAAGCACGGCGCCTTAAACGACCGTCATTATTACCCTTTGGTCGAGTGAACGCAGGTATTCAATTATTTTCACTGACTGAGTAGGTCACCCGCCAGGCATCAGAGAGCACCGGAAATTGAACCCGGGTCCGTCAGCATCGCAGCCCGCCCCTCAATCACGGGATCACGCTGGCTTCAATTTTAACATAGCTTCTGTAAATTAAAGAATTGGATGTTTTGTTTTTATTCAAAATTTTCTATAAGCTAATTGTGTTGCAGTTGCTGTAATCATAATTATTTTTGTTGTATACTGACAGATCTTCACATTCTCTCATCTAAAACGTGCCAGACTGCTTTATCTTCAATTTATAGTTATTCAGCTTGCATGGATTTTTAGAGTACGTTTCGATTTGTTGATATTTATCAAAAATATAGGATGCCCTAGTCATATATCTTCTTTCTTCTTCTTTCTTTAGCTTTATTTAACCCATTTGCGGATGTAGGCCTCCCCTTGTCCTTTTCATTTGTCCTACTTTGGGCGATACTTTTTTATCGTCTAACCACGCATCTGTAATTTTTATTTTTTCTTTTCTCTATGTGTTTCGCTTTTTGTCTTTTAGAGTTATTTGGCACTCTATGGGTCTTTATAAAATTGTCTAGATTTCTTTTTGTCAAAGTATAGCTCAGACCTCTATAAGTCATAATAGGTAGTATACAGCTATCAAATACTTTTGACTTAAGGTAACTTTCGGTTCTTCAATATATAACTTAATCTGCCTAAGGTGGCTTATCCCAGTTTGGTTCTTCTTGCGATTTTTATTTCTTGGTTTTTTTATTAACCTTTGCCTTAGATATTTATATTCTTCTACTTTTTTTATAACGTTTTGTTCTATTTCTATATTCACTTCCTCTTCGAAGTTTGTCATAATTCTTCTTAGGAGCCTAGTCAGATATAAGTTGTGTAAATTAGTTCGTTAAGAATGATTTGTACAAATTTTAATCGTGCAATCTTTCCGTGGTATGATGTTTAATTTTAATGGTAGGATGGACTCCTTTCTTAAATTTAAGTGAGCGATTTTTAAGAAACCTTGACTTTAAAAAGCTGTTAGCGTATCCTTCTGATTATCATTTTGGACATCAAGGTAAATCGGGATTTGTTGGCAAGCTATCTCATTATGGAAGCATAGGACTACTTCAGATTGGTAGTTAAAGTAACGTAACATTAAAATATCGATTAATGGTTTTTCCGACCAAAAACAATTGATTTATTATCTACCAGAGAAACTGTGAACAAAGAAAGATCTATGCATTACAAACCACTAGAAACATCTGCGGCTTTTCTCGCGTGATAGTTATTACTTTAACATGTCAGATTTTCTCGCAACGTATTACTTGACAAACCTTATAAATATGGTTCCGTTTAAAGTTTTTACTAAAAACTTTGATTCAATTAGTTATCTTAATAGAAATTCTTAAAAACACCAGTAAAATTGCTATTAAGAAGGTAAAGTAATTTAAAAATTACATTTTATTTAGGTCTCTTACTTTGATAATGTGTGAAATATATAAACAAAGTTTAGAGCAAGGTCAAATTCTTACTGTATTTAATTTTCTGTCTCACAATTTCTCTACAGATGCAGCAATGCAGTAGTGGGTATTATCATACATAATAGTGGGCGCACAAATTTGAAAATGGCCTTGTTTTTAACTCACTACGGATCGAGGATCATGTGCTATGAGAAACCGCAAAATAGAATACTAGACGTATTACGAAGGGCGTTCAAGTTCTAAGGTCTCCAAATTTTTTTCTGAATGGCTGCTGAGAACACTTCTTTGTGGGTGTTTTGCCCACTGGAAAATCGCCGATGCAACAGCGGTTTGATTGGAAAATGAGCGACCACGGAGAGTGCCCTTTATAATCGGTGAGCATTCGTGGGACTCACCTTGAAGAAACTTTCCGCATTTTCAGGTCATCATGCAAAGGTCATCCTACAGTTTGAAGGCGATATTATGTACACCTAATCGACGGTCATCCATAATAACTTGCTCCACTCACACAACTATGGTTTCGATCCAGTTGGTTTGTGGCCGGGACTGCTTCGGTTCATTGTCACACAACTCTCGACCTTCTTTAAACTCTCGCGCTTACCAACGCACATTTTTAACTTCTATAACGCCTTCACCGCATGTTTCACTCAATTGGCGATAAATTTCGAATGGCGTTTCATCACGCAAGAAGAGAAAACGGATGATTACCCGTTGTTCTTGAATCCGAAACATCGCCATTTGAAGTATACAAAACAATACTCACTGCAATTACGGTAATTCAACCTGTCTACATTGTACGGTGCTGCAATCTACGAGAACGTGCTGAAAAGTAATGCCTCCGAATTTTTTATTCCGTTCTCAATATCGGTTGAGGTATTACATGTCATGCATATTACTCGGTCAACTTTCCCGCTTTGCTGACGCAAGTTGCAACCCTCTGCCACTAGAGGGCTCCGAATTGTAGCGTGTAATATGGCGGTGTATAACGTAATTATGTCGGCGCGTGAGAAACAGCGTGCTGTAATTGAGTTTCTAACCGCAGACAACGTGGGTCCAATTGAAATCCATAGAAGAATGAAAGCTGTGTACAGTGATGATTGTATCGACATCAGTAATATTGCTCGTAATGAACGAAACGGTGGTGCTAACTTCAACGTATGTGACAGAGCTCAGAGCGTCGCGTACAACAACCGACAAGACTCATCGGAATCGGGTTGATGAACTCATTAGAGAAAATCGTCAGATAACACAGACAAAGCTTTCAGGTAAACGTGTACATGCCATTATTGCAGAACTGCGGTACATAATTCGGTCTCGAATGCTCACTCCTGACATGAAACAGAGGAGATTGAACATCTGTTAACAATTTCTTTTGGGTTTTTAGGGTGAGGGTGATGGGTTTCTTAACAACATTGTGACAGATGAAGACTGAGTTCACCATTTTCACCCCGAAAACAAGAGAGCATCAAAGGATCACCGACGCCAAAAAAGTTCAAGACCATGCCATCAGCAGGTAAAATCATGCTCACAGTGTTCTGGGATGTTCAAGGTGTGGTGCGTTTGGAATGCATGCCTAAAGGCACCACCATAAACTCTGCAAGGTACTGCGAGACCCTCAGAAAATTGAAAGCACGAATTCGAAGAGTTTGTCCACACATAGAGCACCGTCTTCTTCAGCATGACAATGCCAGACTACACATGAACGCTGCGACATCTGTAACAATCCGACGTCTTACAGTCATACAGTCCCGACTTGGCCCCATCCGATTTTCATCTGTTTTCAAAACTTAAAGGACACTTTCGAGAAGTTCACTTTGATAATGATGAAGCGATGCAAGCAGAGGTGAAGTTGTGGCTCCATTAACAAAGTCAAACATTCTACAGTGACGTTGGGAGTAATGTGTTCGTCGCCAGGGTGACTATGTTGAGAAATAAATATGTAAACATGAAGCATAAAGATGTGGAATGTTAATAAAGTTTGTTTTATTTAAAAAGCTGTAAGAGTTTTTACTTTAAAAAATTCGAAGGCATTACTTTTCAGCACGTTCTTGTATATCGCAAATTCGGAAATATTTCTCGCGTCTTTTAAAATTAATCACATCTTTCTACTTACTCTCACTGCTGAGAAAAAAATTGGAGACTTTAGAACATGAATGCACCCCGTACATCACACGTCACTGTCAGTACCACCAATATATTCTTTCGGATTTCTTACAAGCGTTGTTTTAATTCCAATTCATACACATTACTTTCGTTTTAAAACATTTTTTAGGATGATATAGTTATGCATGTTACACAAGGGCATTTGCATTGGTTTTTGCAAATCATGCAATTTTTTATTCAGGTAGGTACTTAATTCTTTTATGATAACGGTGGTAGTTGTGGTATTACTTTTCAATTTTGCTATTGCGTTTTATAAGATACCTACAGGGGACGCGGTAGCTCAGATGATTCAACCAGTCGGCTCTGTCCTCTAGCCGGCGCCCGCGAGTTCGAGTCTCGCTCAACCCATGGGTGTGTGTGAATGTCCTAGAATAAAGCGCATGTTAGTGAGCACATTAAGCCCTGTAAGCTTGTAAGTGCGCCAAAAAAGGTACTTACTAGTATTTTGTTTTATTGCTTGTATTGGTGGTTTCTGCTTTTTTTGATATTACCTTTAACATATCTATGAGTTGATTGAATTCCAAGGTAAAAGCAAAGGCCTTAAATTTGAGTTTCTATCCTTATATTGGGGATGTTTGTTTGAACATTTATTTCACTTTTATTTTAATGTTCTTTTTTAATTGTTCGCGATAAAATTGGTCTCCTTCCACCAAATGAACTTTTTTCTATTTTTTTACTTATCTTTCTTCTCAATGATTTTGACAAGATTGATTTTGTGACTCGTTTATTTTGGTTTCTTGAATGAACATCTACTCTTGTTTCAAACTCCGAAACTTTGCAAAATTTCACAATTATCTTTAATGAGTAAATTATCATTTTATCATTATCAAGTTCAGTTTTAGAAAACGTTAGGTAAGTATATAAGTTTACTTCGAACTTTTTGTATTGTCAATATGAAAAAAACAAGTTAAAAAATTCTCGCGTAGGGGTGAAATTCGGCGTTTTAATAACTTTACGTGGGAAATACGTTCATTCACCGTTTTGGTTTGTTGCGTTCCAAAACTAAAATCGGTTTTAGTTCGCCGAGAATATATTATTATCAAAAACTTTTTGCCATTTTTTATGTACAATTTATTGTCTGATCAACATGACAAATGTTATCATATTTTCTTATAAACTATAAATAAAACAACAGTCACATGATAAGACTATTTATAGCGTCTCGTTGTGACTAAAGGGCCAGTTTTACCCTTATCGCTTAAGTAAAAGTTCAAGTAAACTGTATGTATAGTAGCATATTTTACGGGAGAAGTTAGTATACTTTATAAAATCTAACCTATATTTTTAACACGTTTAAGTTGCAATATTCAGTATTTGTGTATTTTTATTCCGTTCATCATTTACTCTGAGTTAGCAAAGCTAGATGAATCAGTTGTTTTCATAACTTATATTGTCCATTTTGCCGGGATGATGACAAGTCAACTTAAACGCAGTGCAAACTTCATACAGAGGAAGTACATATTTTATTACAACTGGTGCAAAATACAGACATACTGTTGCATGTAAGCAGTTGGATAAAGTATTGTGGCACAAAATAGCTGATTAATTTAATATGAGCGGTAGAATACACATAAATGCAGAAGTTCTGAGAAAAAAGTATAAGAATTTGAAGAAGGTGACCAAAAAGAAGTTATATGGTTGGTTCATGTGGTGGCCCGAGCACATCATCCTACATCAATGTGGTAAATGAGGAAATCAAAGAACTCACAAGCACCCAAATCGAGGGACTGCCAGCAATCTATGACAGCGATAGGATGGATGAATCCCTAATTATAAAGTTACATTCAGACCAAGGTTGGTAAAAATTCTAATTGTTAAATTAACTGCTTAATTTTTGAATTATTTACTTCGGAACCTGCTTTAGATAAAAACGGCAAATCAGCAGAATTAGCGAATTGGTCAGAATATATACCAGGGATGTTGAGAACAGCTATCTCATCGGAATTACTGATTGAGATTTCGAAAAACAATAATGATATGTCTTCCACGAGTCCCGAAAGCAGTATATCACCAAAATCAAAATTTTTACAAAAAGGTATCGTGCCATATTGTATATAAGTAGAATAGTATTTTTTCCACAAAAACCTCTATAAGTAGCATAAATATATGTTTGCAAGTTGGATTATTTATCAAATGATTCTGTTCAATGTAATTTTCGTTTAATAATTGAATGAATGTATAAATTAATGTCGGTCATGTACAGGATTGTACTAATGAATTACTTTATAGGTACATATACACTCTCCATAAAAAAGACACATGAAAATGGGCATTGCTAGCAGAGGAAAAAATTAGTTTAGTACGAGTACAAAGAAGATGACAAAAATAACTCGTGTGAGAGAAGAGCATGACCCAAAAATGGTTCAAATGAGAGAAGAACATCATTTAAAAATGGCTCTGTTAAAAGAAAAGTTACAAAAATAAAACATTAAATATATAATAAGCATTTTTAATATTTCTTTGTTTATAATGTTACATTAAATTATTTTCAGTAATAGAAGTATTATATGTATTATTCGCAAACTATCAAAAAACAAATCCAAAGGAATGAGAATGTTAAGTCTGGGATATAATATTTACCAAATGCAGCAGTAACGATAACTTTAATTTACAATCGTAGTACCAAAATAATCGTTTATTAAGCTGTTTCTAGTATAGTTATTAAAATTCTGTACATCTCTATTATGAGCCACATTGTTTGCAAAATTAACTGTATTTTACAAGTTCAAGTAATTTTGGTAAGTTAAATTCATTATTTCACAAGTTATATAATAACAGTAGCCACGATGATACTTTGTACTTTGGATAAATGGAGCCGAATACCCATAGATAAAATAGGAAATCGTCGTTTCCATACACCATAGCTCCTCTTTACACAATTTCTAGTTCTTGTCAATGACTTGTTAAACAAATTCTCTGCTGGTGTATTGACATTATTCAACGGGGTTATGATATAATTGTTGTTTTGGTAACCACTGTCTGCCACCAGAAGACTATTGCCAACATCCCCACGTACAAAAAGAGTCCGCAACGCAGAATTATTAAAGGTGGTAGAATCGTGTCTAGTACGTATGTTTAGTTGACATAAATTTCATTGCAAGAACTTGCACGTTGAAAGGTTTTTTAACACGTGAATGTATGAAGTCTTGAATAGATACATTTAGTTCATGTAGTTGCTGATTTGGAACATATCACATAGTCTATATGAGCACTGTGTTAGTTTTTAATTTATATATGGGGTATAAGAGTATATCGAGTCCATCGATTTTAGTTTAGCACTTTTTATGATTATAGCAGCATCACTGACATAAGCAGCTATTAATACTACTAACAGCGTTGGAATGTTAAAACGAAGTGGCCCTAAAATGATTTCTTGTGAAACATCAGAATGTATACATACAGACAAAATGTAGGAACTGAGTCTTACTGTGAAGATTTTGCCTTTTGAGCTTTTAGTTAATAATAATAATAATAGCCAATTAATTAATTATCCCATATGTCGGGCAAAGGCCTCTCCCTTTTTCATCCACCAATCTCTGAGCTTTGCCCATCCATTTTTTCCCACTGTATCTTTGATTTCGTCTGCTCATCTTATTTTTGGTCTACCTTTTCTTTTTTTGTCATTTTGTGATTCTCTTTGTCCACCGATCGTCCAATCTTGCCAGGTGACCGGCCCATTTCCATTTAAGTGATTTATAGCACTCGATTACATCACGTGCTTTTAAACGTTTTTTTATTTCTGTTAGTCTTACTCTATCTTTTAATCTTATTTTTAAAATTGACCTTAACATTTTATTTTGTATAACTGCAAGTTTATTATTTAAGCTCTTAGCTGTTGCCCATGTTTGTGTGCCATAAGTTAGTGTTGGTATGACGCACTTATTAAACACTTTTTGCTTCATATGTAATGATAAATCACCTTTAAATAAGTGTTTTAGCGACCAGAAGTTTTTCCATCCTTGTGTTATACGTCGCTGTATTTCCTTCTCTTGTTTATTTTTGAATGGCACCATCTGTCCTAGGTATATAGCTTCCGAAACCATGTTTAATTATGTTTTGTGTACTATTATTGCTGATTCTGTTCTGTTTGTTAAAACATTTGTGTTTTCGAAGTTTATTTACAATCCTATTTTGCTACTCTTTTCGTACATTTCGTTTAGCATTTTTTCCATTTGCTTCGCAGATGGTGCAAAAAGAGCCACATCGTCAGCAAATCTCAAGTTTGAGAGCCATTGGCCATTTATATTAATGCCACAGTTTTCCTACTTCAGACTTCTGAATATTTGTTCCAAGGTGGCATTAAACAGGGCCGGGATAGTGGGTCGTCTTGTCGAACGCCTTTGTATATTCTGGCATATTCTGAATAGTGGATCACATTTTTATATATGCTTCGGTTTTTTACTTTCCTTATCCTATAATAAAGAAAGTAATGTAATCGGCGGAAATTTGACCTACCCAGTTTTTCACATTTTTGCACGAATTATAGCCTCAGGACACCAAAAAAGTTGGTTTGAGCCATTGGTTCGTGTGTGTGTGTGTGTCTGTCGGTCTGTCAGTAAACAGGATATCTCGAGAACCGTAAGAGTTAGAGACTTGAAATTTGGTATGCAAGTTACTTGTATGTAGAGGATGCAGTGCGAAACTTTTGGTAAAAATCGGCTGAGCCGTTTGGTCGCAAGGTCGCAAAGCGGTCGCGAATCTAAACGGTAGAAGATACAACAAATTCATGAGAATAAAAATGATTTGTTATCTCGAGAAAAACATCATGAATTTAAAATAAAAGTTGGTAAAATAGGAACTCGAAAAAAAATTGAAACCCAGGGTTTTTGCCAGAATTACCCAAATAATAGGATAAGGAAAGTCGTGTGATGTTCACACCAGATTTTTTGTAGATATTTTTTATCATTTTATATACTTTTCATTTACACCCTGTACTTTCAACGCCTGCCAGATGTAATGATATTCTATAGAGTCGAAGGCTTCGGAAAAATCTATAAAGACAATATATAGTGGGATATTGAATTAATTGCACTTTTCCAAAACTTGGTTGATTGTATACAAGTGGTCTATAGTTGAAAATATCTTCCTAAATCCTGCTTGTTTATATGGTTGCTTCTTATGTAGCGTTACGCTTATTCTGTTGAGTATTATATTCGCAAATACTTTGTAAACGTTTGAAATAATCGAACTTATCGGCCTATAATTATTTATTTTTTCTATATCTCGTTTTTTTGTGTAGTAATATTATTATTGCTTTTGTCCATTGTTTTGGAATACATTCTGTTTCTACAATTTTGCTGAATATCCACTGTAGCTGTACGACTATTTATGTACCTATTTTCAGTACTTCGCCTGTGATGTTATTCTCACCTGTCTTTTTGTCTTTTAGTTGTCTAATTGCTCTCCTTACTTCTCTTTTTTGGATCTCTTCGGTATTTGGTTCTCTTTTTATTTTTCCATATTCTGTTTTTCACTTACATTGTTTTGCTTGCTGCTGTAAATATTTTTATAGTAGTTAGTGGCAATTATTATTATTTTTTCTCTTTTTTCTTCTTTTTGGTTATTGCTTGGATCTATTAGTTTATGGATCCAGATTTTTCCATTTTCTTTTTGTATAGTTTTTGTTGAGCCATCGTCTTCCAACATTATTTATATGGTATTCTTCTTCCAATTTCTAATATCTCTTCTTATAGATCTTTTTGTCAGTTTGTTATACTCACAGTATTCAATTCTTGCTATACTTTTACATGTTATTTTTATTTTAATTCTTCTCGTTTCTGAATCATTTTTTTAGTTTCGTTTGTAATCTTGTTTGGCTTAGTATTTGGGTTTATGGTGTGTTCTAAGTTTTTTTACTGCTCTTAGTAGGCTGGACTTAAATTTGTTATATGCTTCTTGCATTTCTATGTTTTTTAGTTCTTCTTTTCCTGGTATATTTGCGTTTAGGTATTGTTTGAAGTGTATAGCATTTTCTTCGGTCAAAGTCATTTTTATTGTGCTTCTGAATAGCTCTCCTCTTTCGTTACTTTTGTTTACTGTTATTATTGTTCTCGCCATGCTGTGATCTGAGTCAAATTCTAATCTGTTAAGTAGTTCTGTATTGTTAATTATTTCTCTTCTGTTTGTTGACATAAAGTCTATTTCGTTTTTGGCACCATTTGGTCCCAGCCATGTCCATCTTCGCCTTTCTCTGCCTTGAACAGGGTGTTTGTAATCACTAGGTTTTGCCTAACTGCAAATTCTAATAATTTTCTTCCTGAATTATTTCTTTGTCCACATCCATATATCCCTCTTATATGCTCTTCTTCTGGTTCGGATTTTCCAATCTTTCTATTAAAATCTCCCATGTTTATCATTTTCACTAATTTTTTATTATATTGTAGTGTTACTTCATCGAGTAAATCGTAGAACTTTTCTATTTCTTCTTGTTCATTATTGCTTGATGAAGCATATGCTTGCAGGATGGTTATATTTATATTTTCTTTTTTCCTAATTTTAATACTAGGACTGCTAACCTGTCTGAGAAGGTTTAGAAACTTTCAACTTTGTTTTTAAAAGTTTCACCAAAGTAGTAAAATAATCGGCCACTTTTCCTTTCTATAATTTTTTCACCTGTTCTTCTAATCTCTGCCATTCCTAGTCAGTTGTGGGGGTTGGGGGGTTTTGGTCTCTTGCACCCCTGGTGACCAATTTACTGGAGTGTGTGAGCTTGTAGTTAGTTAGGTTTATTTATATCCAAAATATTGTTCTTTAAGTTTTCAATCCATACCTTCTCAAGAGCTTGTGCCATAAACAAGGACGGACGTGGAACTCCGGTTCCACAAATATCCGGGGCTTCTGTACATAAACAAGAATTTGCGGCCACTTCCGGTCAAACCGGTCTCGAGATTTTCCGATCAGGCTGATTTTTGGCGTCTGGGCTTGACTTATGGTCCTTAGTTGAATACCGAAAACGTTATGTCTCTATCTAACACAGATCAAAAATTATAAGGCGTGACAGATGTCAGAAATGACGGAAATAAAAACTTGTCTCCAGCTTGGAAGCTGCCTTGATCAAAAGTTGAAAAATAGACGGACAGACAGACGACATTACTCTCTACATAAGGCTTCTCATTTTAATGTATATAAGCCTAAAACAACTGTAGTGTAATTTTTTCACAAAACCTGTTTCTACTATCTCAACATTTTTTCAAATCAGTGGCTATTTAAATATCTTTCCTTAAAGTCAAATTTAAAAGCTAAAAAAATATTTATTGTTTCAATAGATGTGATAATAAAATGTCAATATTTTTCCAGAAGTTTTGAAAGAGTGCCTAGCAGACTTATTAATCTACAGTTTTTAATATTCTTTTTGCTTGTGTCAGGTTTGTTTAATATAACAACGTTCTAGGGAAATAGTCCGTTTAAAGGCATGCATTAAACAGTAAAACTAGGTGTGTTAGGCATTTCGTGTTTGAATGTTTGCTATACAATATTAAGTCTAAGATCGTGAGCAGGTGATTTACGTTTTGGGAGGGTGACTATCAGTTAATATTGTCTAGTATTTTTCTACATTACTAGATTACAGGAGACAATATCTCTAATGTATATAGCTGGTTTTAAAATGATGTGAAAGATAATTATAATTTTTAATTGAGCATCCTATTGAAAATATTTTTGACGAATTGTTTTTCTCTAAAAAAATGTCTAGTATCGCTACTTAACAAAAAGAGCATGTAAATTCATCAAAGGCTATACTCTGAAAGGTATGTATTATCAAAAACTGTTTAAGATTAATTCTTTTGAGATTCGTTAAAATTAAAACCTCTTACTTACCCAAAGACTTTCAAATTTGGAAATAAGAGTATTATTAAAGTAGGTTTCTCTTCTGTATAATGCTTCTATGTTCAAAGTATTACCTATAAATATTTTTATGAAAAAGAGTACCACGATTGAATTCACAATAATAATTCAGACAAAATTTATTACATTCCCTATACATACATAAACGAAACTTTCTGCCGTATCCTATACATTTAGAAAATTAATATTTACAAAAAGGCCTGCATTTTTTAAATAAATAGTTAAAATATATGACATCTACTAATACTTGTGTATAGCACAATGTTATGATTAGATAAAAATAGGCTAAAACTGCATTATCTATGTTGGGTAAAGTGAGGTTATACTGTCAAAAAAATGGGAGAAGAAAGTCCGCTGCACTCCGTGTATCCTTTTGCTGGCCATTCTTTTTTTCAAACTAATGTATGTAATCCTTAATAAGGTGAAGAAACATTGAAGTACCGTTCCCGAAGAGCCGCCTGGCCGAAATAGTCTACGAAGTTCTACGTGTGGATGCAGAGCCGAAGAGGAGCGGAGTCAAGAAGGAGCTCTCCAGAAAAGAAAACATTCTACAAGTGTAGGTTCAACGTTCTTGCTTGAGGATTAAGCTGATCTTGTACTGTCAAATGATTACAGCAAACTCAGCGCCCCTTTAGCAAGGCAGTTGCGAGTCGCAGTAAACGGTTTCTTCGAGAACGTCAGTCTGATCTCGCAAACTGTCGAATTTGCTGGACCCCCAGTCAGTGACGGTTACTCTCACTACTACTGATGCAGAACATGCCTGAGCATTCGCCTGCTCCGACACCAAGTCGGGCAGTTTATGGCTTGGCCATGTATCTGAGTTTTAGAACTTTCTTCATCTTGTATGCCATTTGGGCTGTCGTACCAGAATCATGGTTCCGATACATAGGTATCACATGCTTGCCACAAAGGTACTGGGCAGTTGCTGTGCCGATTTATATTATAACAGCTGTGTTATTATTCGGTTTTATAATTTATCCCAGCATGAATTTATATATAACACCAGATTTTAATGATCCAAGGACTGTAATGGACAGTAATAGTGAAAATAATTGTAATAGAAAAGGACTATTTTTAGCTAGTAACGTAATATTCAACAAGTGCGTTTGCAAAAATAAGCATCAATGTAGTCGGGATAAATATTTAAAAATGTTATCAAATTCAAATGACTCATGTATACCTGCAGCTGAGGATTTGGATATTACAAAGGTTTCAAAGCGTCTGTATTCTAGATCCAAGTTTGATTAAATATATTGTAAGTTTATAATAATAAACAAGTCTATTTTAAACTATGAATATACCGGTGCTTATATTATAAAGATACAAATGCTAGACATAATAGTGTGGCTTCTTAATCATGATGCCAAATTCTGCCAGAGCAGGAGTTAAATCTTCCATGGTCAAGCAGTAGCGACGATCCTTTGACCCTTTTCCCTGTAATTCAGAATTTATATACAAGATGCACCCACACAATAAGCCAATCATTACCCTGGAGCTGCTGTGGCTATTGGTGGAGTTCGTGGACCGCATCTTGCAGTGTTGTAGAGCATCGTTCACGATATCTGAAATGAACTTCTGGGCCGCGATGGACATCAAGCGGATCAGGCGCGGGTCTTTGGGCTCAAAGCCAGCGCTGTGTAAAAATTGCGCAGTAACTGCATCGGGGATCTGAAACTGCAAGACTTGTAGAGAGGCCTAACCTTAAATCTTGAATGTTTACTGTAGGCGAGTAGTCCTCCAGCTGCAACAAAAAGTCGCTGAGCGGCTGCCCCAGCGTCTGGGCCTGGCTGTCTGAATCGTCGTTGGAATTCTCCAATTGAGCCATTTTATCAGAGTAATTCATAGTGGACGTTTCACTTTCACCTCTGTTGTGGCAGTAATAGAGATTCGAGCTTTTACAATGTTGCCGCTAACATACTCGCATTATAGAAATATGTACTGTGCGACTAAGCGTTTTGAAGACGTTGCTTTTTGTAACTTTTTTTAACTGAAATAGGTTAGTTTTGATAAATATACTATAGTTATTTTGGAAGTCGTAGAAGTCTTATTCACATATGCTTTATGATTTTTACATTTGGCAACAGCGCATAGAAATTGTATCAAAAATGATATCAAAATATATGTACTATAACCTCACTTTTATGCCCTTCATGTAACACTTTTAGGATAAGTAAAAATAGATTGGCTAGGAAATAATGTTAGGCAGTAAAAGGTAAGGCATTTCGAACCAGAATCTCGACGCGCCTGGAGCCAGCTTTTTTCGCGCAGGTTTTCTCGAGAAACCAGCAACCTGGAGGAACGAATAGACCTAGATCAATTCCTGAAGGTGTCTAACTATGAGGAGACGGTGCGACAGCTAGACATCTATTATGGAATGGGTATGGTTAGGAGCAGAGTACCGAACTCGGGTTTTTATGATTGCGTTTCAGTTAAGCGGCAGCTGCTGCGTTTCCAAAGCCCTATCACGGGCTTGTTTCCTGTTCACTCCACGGACACCGACGCAGGAAGCGTGCGGGAGAGCGTGTATTGCGCAGCAGCGGTGTGGGGCTTGTACCAGTCATACAGGTAAGATATGGGCTTTTAAAAGGAGAAATGGTAGACGTTTCTATGTAGGCGCATAGATGACGACCGGGGCAAGTCCTACGAGCTGGGGCAGTCAGCTGTGAAATGCATGAGAGGAATTTTGCAGTGCTGGATAAAGCAAGCAGCGCGAATCGAGCTGTTCAAGAAGAACCAATGCAATGTACACTCACTGCATGTGAAGTTTCATCTGACTAAAGGTGATCAGATATATAGTGATGACGACTACCATCATCTGCAGATTGATGTGATTTCTGTCTACATAATTTTCTTGGTGCAGATGATTACTTCTGGGTTGCAAATAATTTACACGCAGGTAATTTATTGTTTTGCATATTGATGTGTATTTTTAGATTAAGTACATGCAAATTGTTGACTATCTATTATAAATTATATTTGACTTTTAATATCTAACATGTTAGATATTATATATATATATATATATATATATATATATATATATATATATATATATATATATATATAAGTAAAAGGAAAATTAAAATAATTCTGACATTGCCTATCATGTGATTGAGCTGAGTTGAAGTCGTGCAAAGGGTAATCTTGAATTGAAACATATTTAACTATGATTATTTATGGCCTTAAATTATTTAGTTACTGAACAATCTCTCAATATTTTTGGGAATAAAACAATATAATTCAAGACACATTTATGAGTGATTTGTAAAATTTATTTGTGGAGTTTTTAGTATTTGGAATTCTCTTCTATTTTGAAAAGATATCTGATAAACTCAATCTTTTTTTGTTAATAATTTGTATTTAATATTCTTTTCTTTTGCTATTATGTACCTTTGTTTTGTTTATCTTCCCTACAACTGCAGCGGCAAATACTAGACAATGAACTACTACAATCTTTCATATGTTACTACTTTCAACATAGCATACTACATTGTTTAACTCCAAAATTAGTTATAATTGTAATTTGTATTTCTATAATGCATTTCAATTAAATTATTGCTCATATGTTACATTAATTTAAGAATGTTAGTTTCCTCTAACATTAGGATCTTTCTATATGGAAATTGAAGCCCTCCTCCTATTTTTGTGTATTTATTAGATAATTTTAAGAGATCCAAAAACTTATTACCTAGCAAGGTCTAAAACAATTGTTTAGCATTTTACAGTCTGCTACCTAGCAAAATTTAGTAAGTATAAGAATGTGCATGAGACATGCTGGAATAGTCCATTGTAAATTTTCTTAACTAAACTGAAAGTTTCTTTGACATTACACTGCACATCCCACAAAAAATCTGTTTGGATGTCTGAAAAGTTAAAATGTTTGAGTTGTAGTTTTTTTATGTCTTTGTCCATTAAGTATTCCACAAGTAGGTTATGCTGGATAGTGGTCTTGTTCTTGTAGCTATACTAAACTTTGCAATTTTGTCAATGATTAATGGAGTGTCCAAATCTCGCCATTTGACTTTATTTAGGGCAAGATGTGTTTATCATGCATCAAAGAAGTTTAGGTAGAACTGTCTGAGGATGTCAATATTTGCGTTATTAACAGTACTTCGCAGTTGTGTTCTATATGTTATTAATTACGGTGTTATCTGAGGAGTATTTTATTGGCAAGTGATAAGTGAGACTTATGACCAATGAGCCTATATGTATTTCTTTCAGGTTAGCCGTTTGTCTAGATGCATTCTTAAATACTTAATGTGGCCCATTTGAGCTATCTGTTGGTTATTTGACTAAATCAGTGGGCAAGTGTCCATTTTGGTAGTGGAGGTCATATGAACTGATTGCTTCATTTACTTTGGCGCCAATTTTTACATCAGCCTTCTTAATTGATGCAGATGATTTTGAAGTTATTCAGATGCATGATGATAATGCAACAGTATTGTTGGCAAAAGTAGTAAAGTTGTTTGCAAGGTTGGCAGATCTGATGTAAGTAGCAGATACAGAATTGGATCTAAAACACTGTCTTGGTGAATACCTGCATTAATAGGTTATAAGAATGTTTGAGTTTTACCATGTTTGATGAGGAATGTATAATTAAAGTATCTGGTAGTAGTCAGGTGATACAGCACTTTTAATTTTGCAAAGCAGCTCTTGGTGTCAAACCTTGTTAAAAGCTTTTTTAACATCTATTAAAACTGTCTAGTAGTATTACTGTCTTTCAGAATTTTTAAAAATTGTATCTATTAAGTACCTTCTGTACTTATTATATTTCAAAAGCCAAACTAATGGTTTAGTATGAGTTAATTGTCTGGGTATCAGTTTAGTTTTATAAGAAGTAATTGCCAATAAGACAACATATTTTTAACAAGCTTTCCTGATTTTGGTATTCCTTTCATTGTTTGGGAAAAATCTTAGTTTAAGGAGTACAATGTACAAATTACTAATATATCTGTAATATTTATCAGATAGTTTCATAAGTGCTTATCTGCTTAATAGATCATAACCCAGTATTTTGTGGGCATTTAATCGTGTTAGTATTACAGTCTCAATGTCATTTGCTTTAAATGGTTTAATAGTTAGAGACACTTCAAAGGTGTTGGAAGAAATCCCAAGACTTTAGTAGAGAATGACTGAAATACTTCATTTAAACATCTTGCCCACTTCTAGCCCATGTGTTATTTTCCGGGTGAATTGCACAGCTGTGTTTTTTCAGCCTTTCAGTGGTTTTCCAAAGTGAGCAGTCAGAGGCTTCTAAAGCTGGCAAATCTAATAAATAATCTTGCACTGCATTTTTGATAGAAGTAAGATCTTTGAGTTGATACATTACATAATTTAGAGCTTGACATACAGTTTTTCAATTCATGTGCGTTTTTCTATGATTTTCTTTTGAATCATAATAATTAAAATTAATGAGTAAATGTGGCTGGCTTTAAATAGAAGAGAAATGTATAATTTTTATTTTATTTAAAAGTAATGCAGTAGTTTTTAGGTTATGTGTTTTTAATAGTTAATTGTAGTCTTTCTTTTATGCGGGGGAGGGGGGGGGGATAAATTTGGTTGTTGTTTATACTACTGATCTTCAACTTTTTGAATAAGATGCAATATTTGACAAAACCACAAAAGGCTGATTTTCCAAGATGGTTTAATCTTTAACTACATGCGCACAACAGTATGTAAAATTTTATTTCATACAAAGGGTAGTATATGCAGTGAAAGGGTTAAGGAGAAACTAGAAAAGCAAAACGAATGAAATTTTGACATAAAGCTAGTCTTTCTGGTTCTCGATGGCAGCTTACCTATGCTCTGAAAATTGTTTTCAAAGAGTCCGTTATCAATAATCTTCTGAATGGTTTGCTGAAAGACCTGTCAGGTGCAAAAACGATTACATGTTATTACTTACAGTACCAAAAGTAGGCGAAAGATAGGTGTTGATTTCGTTTTTATTAATACTCTCTGATTAATTGAGCAACATGTGGGCTGTCATTGACTTATGTTTGGTTGTAGTTACGGTTTTGGCAGTCATATTATTCTATTCTTTAAGCAATGCCATAATGATCTACCATAGTAGGCATTCTCTTTTTTTTAAGACAATTTTTAGAGTTCAAGCGACCTACCACAATGATAGGAAGCTGTCATTGAAAACTGGGAAGACTACTTTTAAGTATCGCAAAATTTTATTATTTTTAATTAAAAATAAAGCTCGGCTAGAAAGACTTAACTACAGTTTGGTAATTGGGGTGATAGGCTGGAGTTTTTAAAACAAATAAAATAACTATAAGATCACCATTATAATTACAATTATATTGAAGATCGTGAAGAAGACATACTGTTAATTAAGAAAAATCTAGAGGAGTTAATAGGATATTAGCAAAATTTAAATAAAGTAAAAAAAGTAAAGACAAAACAGCGGTTTAGAGAAGGATGAACAAATTATATGACAAATATAAAGAATACAGCATTGTTAATATAATAACATAAAAACTTTGTTGAGGCATATAATAATAAGGATGAACAAATTAAGAATTCCTAGACAAATGCTACATTAAGAACCATAGGAACAAACAGAAGAGAAAGACCTAAAAGACAATGGTTAAAATCTAGAAAGATGATTTCTTAGTGGAAATAGAAGTGAGAAATCGAAAAGACTTAGCTATGAATAAAAAAAATGGAAAGACATCTTTCAGAAAGTCCAGAGCCATAAAAGTCTGTTGAGTTAGTCATCATTATTATCATTTAGAAAAAAGATCTGGGACTTACAGGTGAAGCACCCATTCTGTTACTCTCATAGAAATCTTGATCCAGATTGGTCTTTTATGTAGGTCCAATTTAGTAATCTGAAACATTTTGGGAGGTATATTCAAATTAGTGGAACATTGTGTACATATATTTCCGTGGCAATATAATATGGCGCTCTGTTTTTAGGACTTGCAACATGTTTTTGCATGTGTTACAGTGCTGATATCAAGAGATGTAGTGCTGATTAAGCGTTTCTAATTTCTTTAAATAATTTACTGCTTTTAATAATTTAAATATCTTAATAGAACGGATGCAGACATAAAAATATGGGGCCGGCGAAGAGATTGCTCTGTAAGCAATCCCAGAACGAACTTAAAAAAACCTTTCGATTTCGATTTCGAATTTCGGGAAAATTCGAAGTCGAATATCTCGAAAACTATTCGACATAGAATTTTTTCTTCATTTTCGAATTCAGCGTAAAATATCCTATAAGAATCACATTTAAAATCGTAATGTCGAAAATTTTCCCGAAATTCGAAGTCGAATATCTCGAAAACTATTCGACATAGAATTTTTTCGATTTCATTATTGAAATCAGCGTAAAATTTTCTTTAAGAATTACTCATAAAATCGCAATGTCGAAATTTTCCCGAAATTCGAAGTCGAATATCTCGAAAACTATTCGAGATAGAAACTTTTTGATTTCGATTTTGAAATCAGCGTAAAATTTCCTATAAGAATCCATTTTAAAACTTTAAAAAATCCATAATTTTGTGACAGCGACAGACAAACAGACAGACCGACAGACATATAGAATTCAGCAACGAACTTTTTAAGTTCGTTGAATATCTTGCAACTTGGCTAGAAAAAACAGTTGATCTAATAATATAATAGTAAAAACTCGAATAGAAATAGCCACATCTTGTTTCATAAAATTAAAGAAATTACTCTGTTATTAGAACACCAACTTTGGGCTCTTGCTTTATGAGGTAGAGGCTTGGATGCTTAAGAAGAATCATTTGGATAAGTTACAAGCATTTCAAATGATAGTCAATGGAGAAGTTTTGCTGAGGATGAAGGAATGTGAAATTATATATACAATAAAAAAGAGAAAGCTTGGCTACTTGGGCCATATAATGAGAATTTCCACATATGCACTCTAACTCATAATGTAGGGGAAGATAAAGGGAAAAAGGAATGTTGACGGGAGTAAAATATCTTGAATGAAAAACCTTAGAGATTAGTTTATTGCAGCAGGATTGAACCATTTCAATCAACTGTATACAAAGTACATATAGTAATGATGATAGCAAACCTCCAGTTAGGAGATGGACCATAAGAAGAAAAATAATAAGGAATGTATAAGTGTATCACAATATATTTGAAATGATGAAAAATATATAGACATGTATTTATTTGTTTACAGTCAAATTAATCATTGATATGTTGATATTAAATTATTTAATCTCCAAAAGTCGTTTTGAAATTGTAGTCGAGGACGATCATTTTGTATTTGTGCATTTTATCATGAGTTGGGTGTTTTGAAAATGACTGCTTAGATTATAGGCATTTGAGGTTTTTGGTTGATTATTTGAACGAATTTTTGCAAAATATGTTAGAGTGATTCTCATCACTTCGATGTACTCAAGCAAGCATGATGACACTCCCGACTAGTTTATATTTACTTGAAAGGTCAAAAATGTGTTCGTTTTCATTAATATTCACTTTGTTTCAGTTTATGTCTCTGAATTTGCTTTTGTATTCTATCTATATTAAATAATACTGAATTAGCCCTGTAAAAATACCCAGTTTATTTTTAATGAATTGGAATAAATAGTATCATTTTTATCTTTTTACAAATCTTTGCTTATTTGCTATTCATGCCTCCAAATACGTAAATTGTTCAGTTTCTTAAATTTTAATTTTTTTGTTAATTGCCTGTTTTTTGGTTATGTTAAACTTTTTTATGATTCTGTGCTATTTTAAGGAACCATTATTTTTTTTTTGTAATTCGAGAAAAATGATATTGGTGGAAGGTTAGTGCCATTTCTTTTATGGCGATATACTAATCAGCTGTGGGTATCTCTTTCTTTTCTGAAGCACCTTTGGTACTTTTTGAGTTGGACTTCCACCAATGGTTCTAATTTTAGGTTTACTGTTGTAGCTGTGGTCTAATAAGGCTATTCCGATATAATTATTACAGCATACCACATGCTTTTTTGTGTTACAAATTTTTTCTTTCAACTTCTGAGTATTTCCACTTTTTTTAGATTTTCAATATTAATTCATACATGTATTTTCCCTTTTAATATTTTTTATATTTTATTATTTATTTATCTGGACTTATTACTTTATTAAACTTTTCAATATTATTTTTACTTCTTCTTTGTAAGATTTTGGAAAATCTTAATCTTACCTATCTTTACCAAATAGATTTTGTTCCCTATTTTAGTAACATTTTTTATTTTTGCTTTATAGAATTATTGCTTGACACAAAAGGAAAGTTTCACACTGTCCAAAAATAATAATGTGAAATATAATTAAATTATTGAAACATACCGAGAGTATCAAGCTTATTCTTTGGAATAGAAGTCTACTCCTCCACCAATATTGTATGCAAATTTTGAAAGGCACAAGGAGGAGAATGTTATCTTGCGTTTTATGAGCATACCTCAAATGTCTTTCATAGGATTTAGATAGGGGTGGCCAATGTGTGTGCTTGGATATTGTGTAGTTCTTCAAGATGTATTGTATCGCTTAACATGGTATAGAAAATAAGTTTTGATTAATGACCAGTACTCCTATCAATTGCCCATGGATAGGTCCACCTTCTTTTTGCACAGAAGCTGGCAACATGTGTATGTATGACAGACACGTAAAAGTTGATATAACAAAGAAAACATTTATGAGTGAGATTATTTCAGAGGTACCTGGAGTGTGAGCTGATAAGTTGGGTTTTTATACAGCCCTTCATATTTTTGGTAGTTACTGATCAAACATATGATATGATTAATTAACCATATATACGTCTGTTTAGAGGAAATATAACCTACTTTCCTATTTATAGACAAGAGTTCCTAAATAACAGACACGTACATGTTCCTTTAGTTGTCAAGGGACCGTTTATCTGGAAATTTATACTTCAGTAGCTGTAGTAAGATTTCTGCTAAAGCTCCTGTATCCGCAAGAAACAGTTTAAGTCTCTTGGAACTTTGTCATAGTCTTGCAGTAACACTTTGTTTTTAGGATACTGTTTATTGGATACCAAATTGAAATTAATTATTGATCCGATTTTCTAGTACACCGCCAATATGACTGCAAATAACTGATCTATTTGTGCACACAATATTCACAGCAATAATACTGAGTCCCGACTTTGGATAACTAATGTTACACATGTTTTTCAGGGGCGTTAAGTGCAGCATATTACTGCATATATTATCCAGGATTATTTCAGATAGAACACCTAAGAAAATTTACCAACCCAATTTTGTTCTTTAATGGATATAGGCTTTGTGTCAATTATTTTCTTAAAAACTCGGAAAAATATATTTTTGTAATTGCTTATATAGACGAACTTTAGGAGATGACTGGTGATAGGAAAAGTTTAGTTTGGGAAATACACAGTGGGTCCAAAATACTAGGTCATCACTTTATATTGCATGACACTATATCGTTTATTTGTCACATAAGAGTAGGTGTTTGAAACATCTGCCATGGATTTCAATGCAAGGGCGAACGTGTTGTAATACAGATTGACGTACGCATTCAAATCTTCCAGGTTGTACCTGTTCAAGAGTTTGCATATCAGGAACTGGCTCTGTATATACGACATTTTCCAAGAGACCCCTTGAGTAAAAGTCAAGACGGTTTCAATCTGATGACTAGGTGAGCCATGTACCAAGACCACCTTGTCTGGTCCATGTCTGATATTAGGAAACCAGTTATTGAGATACTAGAAAACATTAACACTGAAGTGAGCTGGAGCTTCATCATGCATCAGTTGTATGACTTGTTATACTGCTAATGTCACATGTTCAAGTAATTATGGTAGAGTGTGTCTCTCATTGAGTCATGAATGAAGGATTGGTTCAACTAGGTGGTTACTGATAATTCCAGCTTAAACATTGATGCTAAACTATTACTGATGATGAACTTCATCACCATTCTATAGAGATTCTATCTAGCCACAAAATTATTGTTGTGTAGATTGATGATGCTATCCCTACTAAAGTTTACTTTACTTGTGAAGGGATTTGATGACAGATATCCTATAATAATAGTGGCATGTTTGTAGAAAAGAACAACAAAATCTTTCTCCTAGAAGAAATTTTTTTTCTAGTCTCTGAAAAAAGGCGGTTCTCATGTAGGATGTTTAATAGTCATTTGGTAAACACCACACTGGCAGATTATCTGCTCGGAGCTTGTGCTAGGGTTATTCTTTCATGTTAATTTTTATCATAAATTAACTCACATAAAAGACATAACACGGTTCAAAAATTTTTTAATGATTTAGTTCTGTCTGTGAGAGTAGATTTTTACACAAATCATTTTTATTCGCATGTCCATATGCGAAAATCATTTTTGCTTAATTTTGCTTAATTGATATGAATAAAGGGACATTTTAATGGCATTTCAAAACACACGTTTAATGTGAACAGTAGTGCCATCTATCATGAAATACATGGATTCGTCGACTTAGGTTCATATTAACTTTTTGTTTTTCTATCAGGTATCACCTTTTAAATTTTGTTAAAAATTACCCAATATAAACATTTATATATATTTATATATACGATTAGAAAAATATATTGATTTAAGAAAAAAAGGAGGTGAATGTTTGGGAATGGTTGGCAGAAATGAAAACTAATAATATAGTTTGATTGTGATTAGTGACCCTCACAAGCCTGAATTTTTGTACGATTTTATTATGACAAGTATTAAAATTGTTTGAGAAAAACTGAATTTTTTATACATTGGGTCTATGGAATACCAACAGTTTCGGAATTTTAGTTAGGATTGACGCCTAAATGAAAAAGATTGGTTCAAAGTAGTAATCAATAAAGGGATAATTGAAGTTCATTTTTCATTAAATCCAATGAACATTGGCATTCTATGCCACAGATTTCAGGTGTCAAAGTTTACATACTGTTATAATTTGCCTTTATTTCTTGTAATTTCCATTCCGAAGTTCTGTACCTGCTTTTAGGTTGTTCTTTTGCGCATATCTTTGCTTGTTGTAACTTTTTTTTTCTCTGTATTTGTCTGTATTTCTCCAAGCCTTTTTTGTCTTGTGTTATTTATTGCTATTCTCTTCTCAATTCTTCTCTCAACTTTTTGGAGCATTCTTCTGCACTTATTTTGAATTTTTGTAAGTCTATTTTTATTTGTTTTCTCAAAATTTTGAAATGTTTCTCTGATTCTTCTCTCAAGTTATGGTCTGATCTTTAATGTTTATTGTTAATTCTCTCAAAGTTCAAACATTTTTCTTTAATTCTTTCAAGTTCTGCCATAATGTATCTAGAGGTGTGATTTTAAACAAATATGTATCTGGGTTTTCATATTACATAACTAAGGCATGTCTCAATCTTTCCTTATTGTCTCCAATTTTCTTTTGATTCACTTTTTATCACTGTTACTTTTAGTTTATGCTACTTGATTTGCATCAATAACAACTGATAATTAATTAACGCACTATTACTGATTATTTATTACCACTAGCAAATCTGTTTTTCAGATTTCTCTTAAATCAGGACGTCTTACTGCAACTGCCTTTTTGATCATTTTTTGTATTTTTAAGTAAATCTCAGGGCTATTAGAATCTTTGAGTTTAGCATGTTGGTACATTTCTTTGCAACGCGTCTCAAACTCTAGATGTACGTATTTTTTCTCAAATTGGTGTTTCTATTATTAATTTGTTTTATTATATGTTAATGTGTAATTGTTTTTTTATAGAACTCTATTATCTCAAATTCTCTAAGTATATTTGTACTTATTTACAATATAGAATAGTAAAGGCAATTGTTTTGAGTATTTCAAGAGTATTTTAAGACATTGTTGTTACAGTAGCTTTATACAATAAATGGTAACTTTGCCGCTTTGAAAATCAACTCAAACCTTACTAAATTATATAGATTGTAAATGAATAGACATTGCTGAGAGCACATGCTGGTGTAGAATCAGCGTGGTTTTAAGGCTAATTTTTATTTTATTAAAGCTTATATTGGATATTGATACAAGTTACTGTTTAACTTAAAATTAATTTCATTAGGATGAGGTGGCATTCGTGCAGAATCTAGTCTATTATGTAGAGCGTGCCTATCGCACCCCTGACTTTGGTATGTGGGAAAGGGGCACTAAGTACAATGATGGCACCTCTGAAATCCACGCTAGTTCCATTGGTATGGCCAAAGCTGCTCTAGAAGCTATCAATGGGTGCAACTTATTTGGTGAAAAAGGAGCATCCTGGAGTGTAGTATATGTTGACATTGACGCCCACAATAGAAATAGAAGCATATTTGAAACAATGCTGCCTAGAGAATCTTCTTCAAAGGTTACTAAATCATTTTTAAGTTTTGTTATATTTTATTTATTTTTTTGTAATATAGGACGTGGATGCTGCACTTCTTCCCACCATTTCATTTCCAGCTTTTGCATCTCACGAAGAAAGCTTATATGGCCAAACCAAAAGCAACATAATTCGTAAATTGAAGGGCAGTTATGGGTTTAAACGTTACAGTAGAGATGGATACAAAACTGTCATTGAAGACTCCACTCGCAGGTGATAATTTTTTTAGGATTTTTTTTGTAGTACTTTGGTGATTGTTGTAGGTTTTATAAAGTAGGAGAAATTAAGGATTATGAAAATATTGAATGTGAATGGCCCTTGTTCTATATCTTTATGATTATTGATGGTGTTTTTAAATCATTGCCAGATCAAATTGAAGAATATCAAGAACTGCTGAAAGCCAGAATGCTTATTGATCAATATGGAGGTAATTAGTGCAGAATTAGTTATGGATTTAATGTGTAACTTGGAATTATAGATCCTGTTATCCCAATGTACTACTATGTGCCAGAAGATTACGTTGAACAGGAGCGTGCCAAACCCCATTCAGTTTCCAGGAGGCCATCACAAGAGCCTGGTTTATTCTTATGGAATCAAGCAATGTTTATATTAGCGCAGTTGTTGACAGCTGGTTTATTGCATATCAACGAACTTGACCCTATTCGACGATACTTGCCTTCATACAATCGGCCACGGAAAGGCGGGAGGTATTCAGCCTTTCAGGTAAGGCATAAGAACAATCTCTATCATTTTTCTGTATCATAAAATGCTACAACTAATGTATTATTGTGTTTTATATTTTCGTGGTGCTGCAGGCAAAACCGTCTGTTGTAAGTAAAACATTGTCAGTTGTACGGCTTGTCTTGTGTTAGAGCGTAGACTGTCTTTGTCTTTTTGTTGATGGCTTGTGCTTGTGACATATAGTTGTAGTTTTGGGAAAACTGTTCAGTTGATTTTTGTGCACACTGATTTTTGTGACCAGCCATCTGCATTTTGCAAAAGCTTGGACAAAAAACAGTTGCCAAGTAAAGCTTAATACCAGGACGATTAAGAAAATAATTTGGTTGTCAATTTTATTATGAATAGCGCGATGGATGTCGAGGTTTTTTTTATTAAAAAAGTAATGGTAGAGTTTATTTTTATTTTTTTTATGAGGTGTGTTCCATTAATGGTTGAACTTTATTTCCTACTGGCGATACATTTTTTTAAGTATTGTTTCCATTTTTGGATTTTTTTCTGAAACCTTACTCTTCTAGAATTTTTCCATTGTTTGAAAATTTTGTCCATTTAAGAATTTTAACAACTCTGGAAGTAACAGGAATTTTCTGAGGTTAAGTTTAAAGAGTAGAGTAAGTGGAGTACAATGATTATTTCGCGTTTTTGGCTTGATGTTTTACTGATTTTCATTGACTTTTACACTATAAAATTTTGATTAGACGTGGCGCATCTCTGCAACTGCTTGACCATTTAAAGGCGATTTTTGTAAATGAATTGTATTTACTTGGTCATCTGATGTGAGATTTTTACCCATATATTTTTTGCTGTTTCTACATAAAGATTTTATTGACTGTAAAATTAAATTTTAGTTTTCTAGCTTAATTTTAAAACCAACGAATAGTATATGTGGAGTTTACTTTAACAAATGTTGTCTGATAGTTAATATTGGTATATTTGGCAGAACAATATTTATCATGGGTTGTCATGTTTTGTAAGTTTGATTTTCAATTGAGTACACCTTGTGTAAACTAGGGATAATCTATTTAGAAATCAGGTGAAGTGTTTAACAATGGGTAATAAGAACTGCATGATAAAAATATGGGGAACATACGGTTTTATAATTTGCATGATCATACTCAATTTGGGCATGAGGTTCTTCATCTTTTCTACTTCTTTGATACTGATTTGACGTGTATTTTAGTAACATTTTATTAATAGCAACACCATTAAATTTACATTAGATCAATTTACTACGTTTAAGTATTACTGTTTTTAAGAAAAATGGTTGCAATTATTTATGCAAATATATTAATATTTTAAAACTTAGAAGTTTTTCTATCTAATATCTAGGTAAGAGAGACAATTGTCCCAACTAAGGATACACTACATGTCCAATAGTCTTACCACAGCGTATTTGCTCCTTTTCAGTTGAATTTTTGATGTTTATGGACACTGTTTTTTTGATCTCCTTTTAGAAGAAAGTTAGCAACTTAATATTTCAATTGTGTATTGGCAAATGTGACGTTTCTAATGATGTTTAGGTATGGAAAAAATTGACTTAATGTGATAATCTTGGTTTCTCTTCTTCTACCTATAATAATCATATTCTAGCAATGCAAGTCTTGTGTGTTTTTTGTAGATGTGATAAATATGTAGTGAGCCAGATTTTATTTGAAGCTGTTGAAGTGATTAGTTGCTTGTTATTACAGATTTTGATTTGAACTGCTTGTATTTGGTACTTTTCTAATTCTTGAGAGGTAAAAATGCAAAATATTTATACTATTTTTAATTTGCGATTATCGTCTAAATGAATTTAGAGGAAAAAATCAATGTTAAGTAATGTTTAGAGGTTGCTCATTGATTTTAATATTAAGAATATACAATATTGTGGGTACAACCTATTAGAATTTAAAAACATATGCCCTTTCTAATTCCAACTTTCTGTAGTATGGGCTCATAAAATAATTGTTAATGCTTGCAGATTAAACTGATTTTTTTGGTTCAAGGGAGGAGCTCATTTAGAGTCCTCAGTATATTCATTATTGGGTGTACTAATATTTGTATTAACCCACTCTAAAACATGTTTTAGAACAGGATATAGACTCCAGAACTTTTAGTGCCAATTCCACCTCACAAAAAATGTTCATGTCTACTTAGTTTTTGTGAGATATAACAACTATTCAACTTAACAATTGTCCATCATTTGAAATAAACTGCAAAATGTATTATCCTTTTTTTAAAGTCGAACTATTTTTACTTCCATGTATTGTTTGTCATCCCATATATGTTACAATCAAATTTATTTTTATTTTCACATAACTACAAAAATTTTACTTTCCTAATATTTGACTTGATTCTAATCGGTTTTTCATTAAACTTTATTTACAGTTCTTTCAACACAAATTTCTTTATAAATAATACATGCGTTCTTTCTTTTAACATTTCCATATTTGTTCAGTTGCACAATTTACGTCTTCTGGGTTTAGTATCCACCATAACTAATTTATTATTAGAAAAAGTTATTTGCTTCACACCTCTGGTCTATCTTCAAATTTTCTTATTAAATCCATTGCTTCAAAACACAGGCCCTAAACATAAATCTTGAATACTTTAGTTGGTAGGGGGGATGTATTTTTGTCTTCCCCTATGTATTTTGAAAAACTGCAGGTAGCTTGTGCATAAACTCTTTTAGTATTTTCTTTTATTTCTTTTAGTATCAGGCTTTAATCATCAATCCCCATTCTTCCACATTCTATATGCAAGGTGATATGTATGAATTAGGTTGTCAAGTGAAATTAGACATGGAAAATAAATAATTTGTACAGAAATGATTTGATACAATTAGGAAGTAGTTTTATACTTATTTTATAATACTAAACTGATTTAGAAGTAGTAATTATCTTTGTTGCTTTTATCATTCAAGTAACTCTTGCAGTTAACTTTCATGAATAGTTAAGCCAACAATAGTGTATTTCTTAATGAGTGTCATTTTGTACAGTTGTTAACATTTTTTTGTTTTTATGAATCTGTGCTGGACAGGTAAATCTGCCAACCATTAAAATAAAACATAATTTTGTTGTATTACACTGACCCACCCCTTTTTATAAATTAACATAATTTAAACCAGTGGAATGTTGTATGGCTAAATTCCTCTGGGAATCGCTAGCAATTGCCTCAAACACGATTTAGATGATGCAATACTTATTAAAGGCAGAATTTACAAGGTTGTTATGAGACAACACCAACGTCCATTGCATTTAGACCACTTAGCTGATCTACTTGAAGATCATCTATGCTCATACAGTTGCCTGTAGCAATGACATGTCCTAACTGGTGTTAAATCTGCTAACAATTTTCAAATTGCCATCAGAAATTGGGCTTCAATCAGAATACCAAATATTGGATGTTTGGAAATTTTTGTGTTTAGAAAAAAGTATTTTTCTTTTCAAATATTTTGGAAACTAAGAATTAGAAAAAAATACATATCTCACAGCATCATTTGTAACGTTTGAGGTATAGTATGTGTTATATTTGGTGCAAACTTCAGAGGGCATAGAAAAAGAGATATTCACGAAAAAAGAATTTTGGAAATTTTGTCTTATATATTCTGAGATCATGATTTATTGTAACTACATAATCACGTAGGGTAGGTAACTGAATATTATAAAGAGTTTCGATATTTTAAAATTCCAATTAAAATTTTTAAAATTAGAAAACTATGAATTTATATTGAATATAGTCACATAATATAGATATAATTGAACGAATATCTGCTTAGGGTGGTTTAGTTGTTTTTTTTAATTGCAAAAAAAATTAAGTGATCTAACTTACTTTAGAAAAAACTAAATGGCTTTGATTCTACTTTGATAGCATTGTTGGCTGAAGCAATATTGCTAATTTATGACCATGTATAGAACAAGAACTTGTGAATCTTTAAAAGGTGACAGGGCGGGAGGTTGTCGCTAATTTATATTCTTGTTTAAGGATTTGGCAGCATATAAGGTATGTGTGGGTCTGCCATGAAAGTATTTAGCCATATAATAAAAAAAAATTACAATTACAATAACAAAAGATTTATATGTTTAGTAAAAATGGTGCAAGATGTAAGAAATATTGTATGTAGTGTCAGTCCCCTTTAAAGTCAGCTTTTGGGATCTTATCCTTCCTAGCTTCCTTTCTACCATTTAAACTGCCTGTATCTCATTGACGTTTTGGAATCTCTTCCCTTTCAAAATGAATTAAGTCATAAGTAATTACAACATGATGTTCCTTCTGTTTTGGTAACAGTAGCCATAGAATTAATTTTGCTGCTACACATTTTCACACACTTTATTATTTGGAATTTCCAGTTCATTTTCTAGTTCTTTGACTGTTAGACCATGATCTTCGTTGACAGTGTTTTCAGTTCATTGCTGGTCTTCTAGAACGTGAATTACTTCAATAGATTCTCTATCATATGAATTATTTGCACCATGCTTTTATTCATGTATCATCAGTCTTTGGTATCATTCCAAAAGTTTCTGTTAATGAATGTTCCAACTTTGTACAAAATTTGATGCAGATTTCGCACTACATGTGCTCACTTATCATCATCTAACTCCTGATTGACTTGGCTAGTGCCATTACAGCTTTTTACTATATTAATATTGACTTCATATCTTCAGGACAGACCATGTACAAGCTCATATCTATTTTTATTGCAAATAAGATTAATATGAAGTACTATTACATATAACTAGCTTATAATATGTTCTAAACTTTAATTTATTGTTAATTCAATTACAGGCAATCATTCTTTTTCATTGATCCTTCTAATGTAGTTTCTCTGTTAGCAGTGTTAAAAAAATTGAAATATTTTGACTAAGTGGTCAGAGAGTACCACTACAATATTAAATAGTTTGCTTAGTGACTATTTAAATTCTTTTGGAAAAGATTCTGTTTAGTATATGATAAAATCAGATAATTTGACTGCATTAAAACTCCATGATATTTTGACTTGGGGAATATTTCTTACAAAACTTTCAATAACAGGGTATGATCATTGGTGGTTATATTAATTTGTTTTTGTTGTTCTAATACTGCAATGTTTTAATTATGAAAGGTTTAATAAATATTATTTTTCGACAATTTGTCTTTTTTTTACAACAGTCACAGGGTTGAATGACATTGTTCTGAGTAAACTGCAACTCCCAGCTCAAAGTGATTAGTTAACATACTTCTTTGTGAAGCTTAGTATTTATATTTAGGCTTGGTTTTCTTTGAATTTCTTTGACATTTGTAGTTAGTTATCACTGAGTTAGTTTTTAAATGTACTCTTATAACCATCACATAATGAAAATTCTTAGGCTAAATCTTCCAACGTCCGTGCTGCTTTGTCCTCAAAATATTTTTATTATTTTCGTAACACTTTAATACTTTTTATGTTGAATTGAAAAATACTAAATGACTTATTAGATGCAAATCTCATGTATTCAAACGTACTTGAACATTTAGAAAGCAAAACAGGCAGGTAGGCTTTATTTTAAGGGAAAAAGAATTAATGATTTTACGACTTATGTTTGTAGTGTAAAATCAGTTTCATACTTTTTATTATTATAATCACATATGCTTTAATGGTATTGATTTATTAAATTACTGTTGATGGTTGTTTATGATCTAAAATTTGGTTTTAATGATTTAAAACTACCAATTTAAATTATTTAGTACACAATGAAGTCACGAATATATATAGTTAATTATGTTTTTAAGCCAAAGTGCATAAAAAAATAATTTTTGCAATGGCACGTTTTGCATAACGATGTGGAATGCTACTTCTACTCTTTCTCTTTTACTATTTTTATGCCTTCAGAAATTTTTAACTTTCTATACATTATTTCCAAGATATTATTAACATTCCAGCTAGAAATTGTCCATTTTCTAACATGTATTGCTCTCTAGGGGACTGCTACTGATTTGGTAGTGCAGATTGTGCTAATTGCTGAATCTATGCGCCTACAAGCAATGATGGCCACTTATGGCATACAAACTCAAACGCCTCACGAGGTTGAACCAGTGCAGATTTGGTCGTCTACTCAATTAGTCAAAGTATACCAAAATTTAGGTGTCAACCATAAGCTAGGTCTGCAAGGTAGGCCCGGAAGGCCAGTTGGTAGTTTAGGCACCAGCAAGGTATTAAACTTGTACATCATTAATGCCCGTTTAAACCGTTTTATTTGTCTCAGGTTTATCGAGTGTGCGGAATGACTGTTTTGTGCTATCCATTGATATTTGAGGTCTCTGAGTTTTACCTGTATAGAGACATGGCCCTTTTAATAGATGATATTAAGACAGAGTTACAGTTTGTTGGGCGCTATTGGAGATTGTCTGGCAGGCCGACTGTTTGCTTGTTGATCAGAGAAGAACATATGAGGGATCCGCAGTTCAAAGCGATGCTCGACTTGCTTGCTATGCTCAAGAAGGGATACTGTGATGGGGTGAAAGTCCGAACAGGCAGACTTCAAAATTTAATTTCAAGCTCATGTGTTGGTAAATCATTTATTGTTTATAAACTAAAAGTGAAATTTAAAAAATGCTTTTTCAGAACATTTGGATTTTATGAATGTTTTGGATTTACCTTATCAAAAGTTTACTCAATTTAAGCAGCTTGAGCATGAATATATCGGCTATCAAAGCCTGACAGATGTTCCTAGAATGATTCATATTCAAGAGGAATTGAAAAGTTATGTTGTAAGTAATTTTGATAACCTTTAATGGTTTTTAATCAATGAGGCAATTGTAGTCATTTGGAAATAAATCAAATCATGATATATTAGAAGAAATCAGGCACAATGAAAATGTTTATGCCCGCTGCCAGTTGTATGGTGTTTTGTTAAAACGTGAAGGTCCTCATTTTCAAACTGGCAATGGTACCATCCTAGAAAACTTGCATCACTTATATCATCAAGCTGGCTGCATGAGGTATTGGGCTGCTGTACGTTACACTAGCAGTTTGTTACATCACACTGTTGATTCTATTAGTCCATTCATTACTGCCGTGTTAGTGCATGGGAAACAGGTAATGTCATAATTTGTCTTTCCAATATTTGATAACACTGTAATTGCTGCAGTTGACTGTTGGTGTTATTGGCCAAAAAGAGACAGTTTTTGACAAACCCATGACTCCTGCAGAAATAGAGATTGTTGTTTATGACACCATCCAACCTTATAACATAATTCAAGCAGTCCTGCAACAAGAAGTTATCTTGTACTGTGGCAGACTTATTTCTACTAACCCTGAAATGTTCAGAGGAATTTTGAAGATCAGGGTTGGTTGGGTCGTAGAAGCTCTCGGTTTATACTTGAAATTTACTGGCAGCTCTAAGCAGATTGAAGATCACAGCCCATATGAGGTTCGAAAGCTCATTGACAAAGTGCTTTCAGTTAAAGATTGGGCTACAGCAGAAAAGTATGGCTGAATGACAATTATTGAAGTGCAGTTATATGGTTTGATTGTAGGTTGACACCATTGCATAGGCGACAAATTGAAGGATGTTTGTGTCGAGTTCCTCGTTCATTTTACAATCAAGTGTGGGATATCATGACACGTACTCCTCAGGGGCTTAAAGTTATGGGAAGTGTGATACCCCAGCAACCTACACTGTCAAATATGACCAGATCGGAAATTACCTTTGCGTTGATTGTAGAAGAGGTACTTAGCAATTGAAAGTGACAAAAAAAAAACTACTTAAAATATCTGTTTAATAGATGCTAAATCATATACAGCTGCCCGAATATAGACAACTTATTGTTGAATTATTATCTATTGTGGCAACCATCTTGGCTAGAAATCCTGAGTTAAGCTTCAACCAGCCGCTTGATTTGGAGCAACTTATTAAAGATGCAGCATTGATGTATTCTAAGGTTATAATTTCTTTATAGGTGAGTGTTATGGAGAATTATTTTATTGTCGATTTTTTAGGACAACAATTTAGAAGGCAGTCGAGTGTCCTACCTTTTTGAGTCACCAAACCTACAATGCATGGGCTATTTAGCTCGTGCTGTTGTTAATAACTTGTTGAGAGATGGTCAGCTCACTCGAACTGTTGGCAGTGAATCTGAATTCTGCAACATATCTTAGGTTAAATTACATTGTGTTTTATGAGTGAGATTTAAATTTATAAATATGGTAATAAAATATATTTCAGTGTTGTATCTCTTTTAATGTTATGGTTTTAAAAATGTTGTTTAATAAAATATTTTTTTATATATGAATATATTAGATGGAGAATATTTGTTATAAATTTTGTATTTGGAACTAAGGGTTATGAATTATTTGTTATATAGTGCTATGGTAGCTAAAATTCTTTATCAGAGCATTTTCATTTTGTACTACTAATTTATATTGTTCTATATGTTTGCTAAATCGTACTTTGAAAGTGGGAAGGTATGGATGTGCTATGAAATTCACCATAAATTTGGAACATCTTTAGTGTATAAATAACATTAAAATGAAAACATACAGTGGCTTGTTAAGAAATATGGGTATTAAATAAACGAAAGAATATTTACATTACTGAACAAGAAGCAACATTCCCGCTTAATACCATTGTATTTCAGATGTGCATGCTGAGGGACCTTGAGACATAAACACCATTTTCCTACACAGTAATTTCAAAATTATTTTTACGTTATTAAAGTTGATGTCATCAGCGCTTAAAGTTTAATTACAATGTATTTTCATTGGCGTACTAAAAAAAAAAACTATTTTTGGAAAGCGAAGTGTGTATTGAAGAAAAACCTACAAAACAAGCATCATGATAAAAATAATATAATTACAAATGAAGGGATTACAAATGTAAAACATGAGCAATTTTTTTAGGCAGACTAAAATTATTATTGACGTGTTTCAGTGTATGAAAAATTTTCTTTCTACAAAAAAGCTTCATAAGATATTCTTTTGGAAAATATTTTCTATTTTTCTCATAAAATTGATAAAACCCTCCCCAGGCATGGTCGAATTCCCAAATGTGGCTTTATTTTTCACTTCATATGCTTTTAAACTGCAATATATATTTGTAGGTCCTACTTCTCTGACACTTATGCTTTCGGCTTTACATTTAGAACAGTTGTAATGAATGTTGACACACTTTATAAATAAATACCCTGAAACATAGGACAGAGCATTTTCAGCTATTAAGTTCAAATCGCTAAAGTACAATTTGTACATGTTAGAAACTGGTTCGGTTTTGTTTTGAAGCAAAATAGTTGCTGGTGTTTGGGCTACTGATGCATTCTTATTAACATTTAGGTCTGCTAATAAAACATCAAAATAACTTTCACAATTTGCTCTGTCACTATGCTGTATAAAATTAAGGGAAAATAATTTTTAAACGTATTAATAAAATGTTGTGGTGTAGGATTTGTACTATTTCCACCTTGATTTCTTACTGTCCCAAAAAATTTCTCTAAGCAATCTTGGTTAAGACGCCTAGTACATACAAAATTAAAACCACATTGTTGTAAATCTTACCACAGCTGTTGTAGGACATTTATTGAAATGCACCAACCTTGAAAACATTTGATTTTACGGCTTACATCTCTACCATTCTGGTCTAGAACTTTGATAGATTTTAACAAATTTAGCATATTCTGCAGAAATTCTGTTTGATAAGCAGACCCCATAAAAGACAGATTATACTTTTTCACACCTCTAACTCTTAAAGAATTAAAAATATCAAACAATTTGTCAAACTCTTTCAAAAATTTTGCCGTACCTGCAGGTTCATTGGGCAAGACATGTAAATCTACAAATATTGAAATTCCAGTTACCACAGTCTCACTTATTACTTGTGTAGCCAACTTTACATGTATTTTTTCAAATTGGGTAGGGTTTATATGGCTATCAGTTAATTTGGGAACAAGCCTCATAGATAACTTCTTGCTTGAATCATAAAATGTTTTGATGTAGTCCCAGTTGGCAACCAAATGATTAAAAAATATATTATATTTCATTAAGTTATTCCTTACATTTTACTCAGATGTGGTGGGTCAAACATATAGTTAAATCAGCCATTGCCGTGGGAAGTTAAATCAGCGTAGTTAAATAATTCTAAGTACTATTGTGAGAAGTTAGATCAGCATTTAGAAGCTTGCAGCGTTTATCTCATATAAGCACCTTTTTTGTATTTGCTTCTTAGTACTCATATATTATCTACGTTCTAAGCATTACCGTGGGATTCCGGTGCCGTGGGATACCGGTGTACTGACAATTTATGTATAAATGCGGCCATCATTTAGAATGGTAGTCAGTAAGTAACCACTGTCTTTAGTAATAACATTAAATGTAAAATATCGGCACTTTGTAATTTCTAAATAAAATTTATTTTAAGAAATTCTCTAAAGTGTTCGACTTAATTATATGATAAATTTTGGTGCTTTCAACAAAAAAATGGCTTTTCTTCAGTCATTTGAAAAGTTTTTGTCAACTGGGAGAAGTTTGTGCCTTGGTCTGTGATTAAGACTCTTGAATCGGCCTGACATATTGTTTTTAATTTTGTGACAGTTTCTATAATAATATTTTTTAGCTGATTCCCTTTGCAACTAGTATTTGTAAAAAAATGCTAGGAACTGCTTCCATTTGGTTTATATACCACATGTCATGATTATCATTGTAGATTGTGCAGGCAAAAACTTTCTTTTTTCTTCTTCATAAAAACCAATTATATTGTCCTTCGATAGGTTATAAAACAATGCAGCCTTTAATGACATTTCATCAATGGAGAGAGCACAGACTCTTTGTTTGTCATTCAGGTTTTGCATCTTTAATTTTAGTACTTCAAAGACGAAGTCACTTGACGAAGGTTTAAAGTTTAGAGTATGTGTAAATCTTTGGGAACTTTTTTCCATTGAGAGTAACTTGTGCCTTTACAAATGTAGCTGTGTTTACTGGCAGAAAGTTATCAATCAGTGCCTTAAATTGATCAACTGTTATTTCTTCTTTGAATTTCTCCTTTTTCTTTTTGAGTATATATAGCTGCTGTTGTTGATTTTTATACTTCAATAGTAATTTATTTTTCCTGGGTGAGAGATTGCTAAGATCTTGTGAGGTTTGTGTCGCAGCTGTGCTCGTCATTGGAGGAGCACATATTCTATAAAATATTCAATCATATAAATGCTGACATTATTTTTTAATTGTTTTTACCTCATATGTGGCGTTTTTACATTCATTTCTTGATTAGGTTGTGGAGTTACTGTGGTGACATCATTTTCAATACTTAACACTGGCTTTGCATTCGGTTGAAGTCTATTTTGTAAGTCGTTCAAAAACATACTTGCTTCAAAATGTAGTCCAGTCAAATTTAGCCCAATTTCGAAATTTTTCCTTACAGGATGGAATTGTAGTCTCTTATGTATTCGAGTGCGCTGATCATGGGAAAAATAGTTAAAAAAATCCTAGTGTTGCACTTTTATGCGAAAATCATTTGCAAAAGTTTAAAACGCTCATATCTCACGAACGAAGGCACGTAGAAAAAACGGTTTGCACCAATCGAAAGAGTGCGCGAAGATGCATAAGAAATGATATTTTATTCGACATTGATAAGCGTGAAATGTGGAGAAAAATAGCCGTGAACGCGATGTGTGGAAATTGACTGCTGGCGGAGGAGAAAGTCCCCACTCCGCGGCCATAAGCGCTGCGGGAGTGAGAGAGACGAAGCGAATGGTGGGAGAGAGAGAATTTTTAAAATTATCTACAGGAAGGCAGGCTTCCTGGGCTACATGGGATTGCCTGTTTATAGCTTAAATTTATGGATTATTTATATTTATATTTATTATAATAAAGCAAGATCCCTCGGTTATGTGGGGTTGCCTGCTTGTAGTTTGAATTTTTGTTTTTTGGCCATTTCAAAAAGTCCCGCGGTGGACACCGGTGCGATCCCTGGGTATAGCTGGCGTCCACATCACGCCGTCAGCAATACATCGAGAGCGAGGGAGGTGCCGCGCGGACGAGAAAGAAAGGGGCTGCAGCGCAGAGCAGACACGCGCTCGAACGGATTTTCGATATAGCTGTTTACGAATTCAAAAGCAACCGTTTCAGGCTTTTTACTATTTCAAACGACACGTTTGAAGTAATTTTGTTATTGTTAACGTAAAAACATGATACAAGTACACAATATTATTATTACAGTACTTTCGCACGTTTCTCACACGTTTTTTCACAAATCGCATTTAATTACGAGTATATGCACGTGCCCGGAAAAAACAGGTGGTAAGTAATTTTGTTTTTATTAACATTTTATAACTTTATAAATACCACCTACTGCTTAATGTACTTACGTACATGAATGTTTTAATTGATACACATTTTGACAACAAACATCGTAGAAAGTAATACACATTTCAAATCTCACCTCAAAATTGTTGTTTAAGCGTTACATGTGTAGCCAAAATTTTTTCCAGTTTTAGCTATAAATATCGAGGTAACGTGCTCAATTTGCAATACTAATTTGCACAACGGCACAGATGAAGTTGTGACATTCTACAGTCTACTGTCTTCTGTGGAATATCGGCATTTGGGGGTGACATTTACAAACTAAGGCGTTAATGCCAGAGCTTCAAAACCGTTTTTCTATTATATTTTTAACTATTCTTTAGTAAAGATCGTCCAATCAGCAATCAAGTTTTGAAATTCAACAAATTCAACAGATGACTGCGAATTTCGTCAGCGCTAATCAAAATGCGCGATAAGTGGGTTTGCCCTGCAAAGATTCTTTAGTTACAAGATAACAAAGGTTTTATATCGCTGTGATTTTGTCGCAGCTAAACAATATTTTTCTAAAAATACACTTACGGTTTCTTTGGACATCATTAAATCAATGCGCTATGGCATGTTTTGCGGATATTAATATAATGTAAAGAAAGACAAATATATGTACTTGTGACGGGAGAAGAAAAGTTGAAAGTGAATATCCGCTAGGAGGAGCTTTGTTTCTTCTACTGTGAAATATTGTAATAGACGAGCTGTTAAAGACACTAGAAGAAACATACTTGGTACACTGGAATATATCCCAGAAAAGAACAACCCAGCTACCATAGTAGCATTTATAGGGAGGAGAAACTTAGAATGACTGAACTGGGACCTCTTAGATTTCCAGATCTAGAAATAAAATTATTAGGTGACGTAAAGTGTCTTAGAGTTATTTTAGACTGATAACTCACCTCGTCTTAACATATTAAAAGAATCAACAGAAAGGCGAAGACAGCACATATTAGCCAGTTGAATTAATAGAGAAGCATGGGGTCTAAAACTAAAAGTGATGTATTGCATATACATTAATGTGGTCAAACCCAAATGAAAACAAACGAAATTATAAAGAATTAACAAAAAAAAACTAAGAAAGTGAGCAGGAGAGCTAAGAAACAGAAATGGAGCAAATTATTTTAGAACAAAGAAAATCCGAAATTCTACCAAGAAATAGAAAATATAAAAAATAATTACCAATATAATAAGACAGAGATAGTTTAAGAAATATGTGAAGTACAAAAATTTTAAAATCCTAGCTAAAACATTTTGAATCAGTATCAAATAATGAGCAATCACAATACAAGAAGTGTAAGTATCGACTTAGATGGAATTTAAAGAAATTATAAGAAGGCAAAAAAAACAAGAGTTCGGGAGAAAGCGGCATTATAATAGAAACAATAAAAAATTAAGCTACAATATTACAAGAAAGAATGTACAAGATAACGGTAAAAATATGAAACAAAAAAAAATGCTAAAAACAGACGGATGCAATTTTAATAAGATTCACAAAAAAAATTCGTAAGACTGTATGTACGAATTTTAGAGGAATGGCGCTACTAGGAATCCCATAAAAGCTGCTGGCCTGCTGGATACTAAACGCGTATGTAGAAAAAAAATTTGGTGACTATCAATGCAAATTCAGCAGTAACCGATCGATAATCGATCAGATATTTACATTGAAACAAATAATGGAGAACAGTTACGATCAGAAGTTGTCCCTACATATAGTTTCCATAGATTTTCAACAGGTCTATGACACCACTGACCGAAACTATTGGAGGAAACTATTCTGAGGTTAAATAGCCCCAGAAAATTAATAAATTTAGTACGGTTAACACTAGAAGAATCCAGATGTATATTGGAAATATTACCGTTCTTTTTAGATAGTTTCAAGTGAATCGAGGTATACAGTAAGGAGCTCTACTCTCGACTGTATTATTTAATATGTTATTGAAAACATATTAAAAGCTAGTATATGTACATTTGAGATCAAAACAATCGGCTCAGTAACATGTTTGACTTTCGAGTAAATGCGTATCCACACCGATAACATTCCAAGTAAATTTCAGTGTACTGTTTGAAAGCTTAAAAACTGTGGTTTCAAAAGATACCACTTTAACCTGTTCTGACAAAGTTATGGGTCTAATAATATATGTAACACAAAAGAGTTAGAAGGAAAAAGGCGATTATGAAAGAAATATAAATGAAATCTTCAGTTGAAATTAATTTAATGATTTTTTTTAATACGCCATGTTGCCACCTCTACTCCTTATTGCACTTTTCAAGTGATTACGCATAGATCGGATCACTTTTCCTATTCTGTCCTGAGGGCTCGCTTCCCACTCTTCAACAAACACCGATCTCCGTTCCACCACGTTCCCTGTTTTAAGATTTCTGGCCTGAACTCTTCGCAATTGAATTCGTCTGGGTTACACAGAGGCCAGTCTATTTTTGATATACCGACGTCAGTCAGGTAGGTAGGGGTCACTCATGCGGTGTAGCATCGCGTATTGTGGTGCATTAGCATAAAGTCCTCACTCACAAATACCGTAAACGGAAAATTTTCCTCCAGAATTTTCCTGATGTAGCGGTCTGCTGTTAAACCTCCTCCGCGTCCTCCACTAGTCACTAAAAACAGCTCACTTTTTCTGTGAATAGAAATGCCCGTTTACAGCAATAAACAAATCGCTCCCCTGGCCTTCTATGACTCCACGTCTTCTGTCGTTGCCATGTAGGCACATCTTGGACTGGTCGGTGAATAATATCTGACTATAATGAACAAGGTCGCAATCGAGATGTTCGTGAGCAAATTCTAGTCACATTTGCTTTTGGATTGCAGTCAGCTTGAGATCTGTAGCTGTCTTTTTTGGGGTCAAGTTGGCTGCCTTTTTTCACTGTCCAAGCACTGGCGACCATGTATCTGAGCGACCTCAGCTCTTGCTTGTTGTCAACGCTAGTCATATTTCCCTGTTGTCACGCGCCTAAGATACTCTTTATACGTAAATGTTTTTATTTTCGTTTTCCTTGAACTGAAACATGAAACAAAAATACGCTTGCAGCTAGTGAGTCAATTGTATTGCTTTTAAGTGTAGAAATGATCCCATTACGACATTCCGCTTATTGCAGCAAGGAAAAATCGGCTTTTGGATAAATGAGGATAGACCTAAATATATGGCAATGGATAAGGTATAAATACTGATATAGAAAGTTACAGATAAGTAGTATAATAAATTGGAAAACATGTTTTTCGAAAATGTTTACAATTTCATATATTTAGGAGTAAAAGTTACGTGTAAGGGCGATGGAAATAAATCAGTGGAAGAAAGAATGCAAAACGCAAACATCCAGGAAAAATTGTTTAAATTAATTACATCAAAAGAAGTCTTGCGCAACACCAAGATTTAAATTTACCAGATGGTTATTATGAGACTGGTGTTTAGACCTTAAACCTAAAGAACGCAAATAAAATAAAGGAATGGAAAAGAAAATATTAAAAAAGATCTTAGGTGCAATAAAAGAGAGAGATTTATATCACTGTACAACCAGATAGCGATCATAACGTACATGGAAGCACAGATTATCCAATGGTTAAGACCTGTTGACAGACTCTCTGAAAACAGGGTTATACGAAAAATAATGAAAAGAACGAGGAGAGAAGATGCAGAGACAAACTCCGAAAAAAGTCGCTGGGAACCATAAAAGAAGACTTGCGGAAGCTGCAGGTAGCAAACTGACAGATTAAAACTAAACAAAGCGACTAGTGGAGAAAAATAGTAACGAAAGTAATACATGTGTAAATATGTGCTAAGATATGTGCTTTTATGGCCTGCGAACGCTGATTAGTAAATCAGATAATAAGGTAATTGCAATTTAGAAATTTCTTCCTAAATAAAACACAAAATATTGCGTCAACTCGAATTTTGTTGCTAGTAATGTAAAATGGAGACTTAACAGTTACGTACGAAATACAAGGAGTCTCCGATATTAAAGGTAGAAATATTTATATTTCAAAAAATTGTTTGATACATTCCACAAAAAACTACATGCTTTTGTTTATTTCTTGACATAATCTCCGTAAACTTTGAGACATTTATCCCAGCGTGACAGTAGTTTGAACATTTCATCACGTTATTGCTGCTTGTCAAGTTGCTCGAAGTAGTCCACAACTGTGACTTACAATTTCTTTTGATACTAAAAGCGCTTCCTCGTCATAGAATTCTACAAAGACCCGAATAAATGAAAATTGACGATGTTCCCATAACAAAGCTTGACAATTGTGCAATTGTCATCCGTGTGATAGGTCCTTGGTCTACCTCTTTTCTTATCGTGGATCTTTAGAGTTTTTGCACTAAACGCTACCTTTTTTGGCTTAAAACTTTCAGGCCTAAATGCCCTCTAACCTGCGTTAAATTTGGATCTAATTAACTCTGGCTTGCGAAAATCTGATAACTGTACCCACCTAACACTTCAAATACTTTGCGGTTACACGCATATAAATGAACTTTGCAGTTCAATATGAGCTTTTTGACAAAAATCAACATTAATTGTTCTGTTCTCTAAAACCTAGTCCACAAATGTATGGCGCTTCTGGCGGTTTTTGATAGACTTTGCCGTGGGATTAGACACTAACTGTACACATAAAAACTTCCAACGTTTGCAAAACGCAAACGACACGCTATTCAAATCTTAAATTTTAAACTGGATGTGTTTTGTTTAAGATCAAGTGCTGTTGCACCCAAGTTCAATATATTCAAAATGTATAGATTTGTATGTGGTATATTTACCGTTCTATAGTATGCAAAGTTAGAATTGTAGAGGAATGGAATTGTATAAAGTTATCAAATATTTATTATAGATGTTTTATATTATGAGAACGAGTTTTAAAAAATCAAGGAATTCTAAAAGTAAAGCACTAAAAGTGTACCGACATCGAGCATTCTGTGATTAGCCCTATTAACCAATGATAAGGATAAGCAGGATAAATTGTGCTTGTTATTTACTATGCTAAAATGTTTTATTTTTGGCTAATAGCACAAATTAGAAAAAAAATTGTTGCTAATTTTTATTTTAATTTTTAGATTTATAACATATATACTTATATTATATTTATTATTAAAACGAGTGCTTTATTACCCCCTCTCAAACGAAAATTTTCTATCGCTTGCGGTTCCGGAAATATATTACCTCGGTCGCGCCTGTGCCAGAATTTGTCCTTCAATCGGTCACAAAGGCACGAACAATTGTGACAGCATCTTAATTTTTTATATATATACGATCTAATTGTCCAACTCCGACATGCTTGATTCGCATAGTAGTTTTTAAAAATAATAAAACACGATTAAAGTCTGTTTGACGTAATTGACGTACGCCATTGCTATGACAACGCATTTACGTATACCCAGTTAGAGTTGAACTTGACCTTGACCTTTGACCTGTGTGACACTCATAATTTTTTATATATAAGTGCTATTACTCTCAAACGAAAATTTTCCATCGCTTGCGTTCCGAAAATATTACCTCGTCGCATGCCGTTGTCCTTCGGCGTTCTGGCGGAAACACGAACGATTTGACCTTTGACCTGTGTGAAGCAGCACTCATAATTTTTTTTATATATATAATTATAATATTAGCAGTAAGTAAACTGTTTGAAAAAACCCTTAGCGGTTGAAATTTATCGGTTTTCTTAAAAAAAGTAGGGCAAAACATTTGTAGTACAAATGATTAATATTTTAAAATTCATAATACATTAATAATTTCACAATCTAAAATTATGAAACTGCATATTTTGATCTTACTTATTTCGGCAGTCTTATTTATAGATTTCTGAAGAGCTATCGATATTTGTGAGTGATAGCGCCTATTTACTTTTAAAATTAAGATTGCATATAATGGTATCTATTTCGGCAATCTACAAAGCAATTTATTTATTGCGTTCCGAAAATATAACCTGATTTCGTTTTATCTACGATTGTCCTTCTAAATTATATGACATGGTAACTTGAATTCACCTGATGACTTGATATAACGGAATGGCATTGAATTTATTTAGTAAGTTAATCAAATTCTCTATCTTTTTATAAAAACAGACGAAAACATCAAGCCAAGTTAAATTGAATTCTTTAAAATACGTCGTTTTCTAAATTATCGTACGTTTATAATTAGTTATAAACCTTTTATACAGGTCTAATATTAAAAATCGAGGAATATGATGCCATTTATATGCTTCCGTATTAATTGCTATTTATATATTAGCTTAGTTAACTTTTGTAACTAACTATGAAGGACGAAAATAAAGGCAACAACAGAGGAAATGGACAAGGATATGGAAAATTACAAAGAGAAAAATAGGAACCTAGAACATTAGGGGCATGAGAAGAAAAGAAATGGAGCTAACTGATGAATTTGAAAGAGCCGGGGTTGAAATGCTAATAGTATCAGAGACTAAAAAGAAAGGGAGCTGAATAGAAGAGCTAGAGAAAGGACATCTGAAAGTATGGAGTGGAGTAGATATGAAGGAAAGAGCGCAAACAGGGGTTGGATGCATCCTCCACAAAGATATTATAAGTTAAATAAATGGAAAGCAGTATCTGATAGAATACTAACAATTGAATTTAAAAACGGATCACAAGAAGAAACTATAATAGCAATATACGGACCGAATGAAGATGAGAGTACAAGATAAAGATAAATTCTGGGAACAAATAAATCTAACAGTAAAAGCAGCCAAGGGGAACATTGTGGTTGCCGGAGATTTAAATGCGAGAGTAGGAAAAAGCAATGGGGCACACAAATTGATTGGAAAATTCGGAGAAGAAGCACGAAATAACAACGGCCGAAGACTGCTAGACTTCTGCGTAGTACACGACTTAATAATCGCAAACACTTTATTCGAATACAGGAACATCCACAAGTACACGAGGACAGTACCAAGCAGGGGAGAATATTCTATTATTGATTACATAATTGTAGAAAGGAAAAACTGAGCAGTAATAGAGGACGTAGTAGTCAAAAGAGGATTCGAAATAGGCAGTGACCACTACTTTGTGTATAGCAGAAATAAAACTTAAATACAAGAAAGAGAACCCACAAGATGCCAAAAAAGAAACAAAAAAAATCAGAGAAACAATTAGAACTTATAAGCTGGAAAGTAAAGAAATAGCAAAAGAGTTTAAAGAATACATTGAAAGAGAAATAGAAGATTAAAGATGAAATAGATAACAAAGACATGGAGGAATTATGGGAAATATTTAAACATACAATAGTGGAGACCGCCAAAAAGGTATGTGGAACATATAAAGAAAGCAAGGATAAGAAACAAACAACGTGGTGGCCAGAAGAAATAAAAACAAGTTAGAATTAAAAAAGTAAAGTGGATAATCTACATAAGCAGCAGAACAAAAAAATGAAGAATACAAAGAACAAAGAACTAAATTCAAAAAATTAGTTAAAGAAGCAAAACAGCAGACATGGAAAACGTTCGGAGAAAAACTATAAAAAGATAGTAAAAGTAATCAGTAACTATTTTTCAAAGTTCTAAAAAACCTAAGGACAAAAATACAGATGTAGTCGCAATAAAAAATAAAAAATTAGAAATATTAAGAAGTAAGACCGTAGTTATGCAACAATGGAAAGAATACTTTCAAGAATTGCTCGAAATAGAAACAAAGCACGCAAGAGAAAAATATGAAGAAACCGTAAATGAAACAATAAATAGAGCAGAGCAAGGAGAAGACGAGAATGGAATTATTAAAGAAGAACTAGTGACAGCGCTAAAAGAAGTGAAAAATGGGTAGGCACCTGGCAACGACAGGATCAAAATAGAAATGATTAAGAACATAGGGGAAAATGGACTACAAATACTACTCAAAATAATTAATAAAGTCTGGCAAGAAGAGAAAATACCTAAAGAATGGGAAATCGGATTAATTTTGCCAATATACAAAAAAGGAGACGCAATGGAATGCCAAAATTACAGAGCTATAACCCTAATGAGTACCCCAATAAATATTCTTGAAAAAATTATAGAGGTGAGACCAAAGCAAGAAGTAAAATCCAAGTTATTACAAGTACAAGGTGGGTTTAGGAAAAGAAAAAGTATACAAGACCATGTATTCACAATTAAAGAGATTATAAACAGAACTTTGGCAAGATCAAAAACAATTTACCTAGCATTTATGGATATGGAGAAGGCATTTGACCGAGTGCCGAGAGCAAAAATTTGGGAGTGCTTAAGAGAGAAAAATATAAATGAGAAATTAATGAGCATCACGAAATGTATGTACAAAGAGACAAGAAATAAGATAATAAGCAAGAATGCAGAGTAGGAAATTTTTTACACAAATGAAGGAGTTAGACAAGGTGGATGTCTCAGCCCACTACTTTTTATTATCTTCATGGACATTTAATACGAATTGCGAAAACAATAGCAAAACCCTTGGCTGTCGGATACAGAAAGATGGAGAAGATTGTTATATCCGAATGTGCATTTGCAGACGTTGTAGTGTTAATAGCGGGAAATGAAAAGGACGTTAAGGAAAATTTGCAGGTGTGGAACGAAGTATTAAGCCAAAATAGAATGAATATGAATAAGTCAAAAACTAAAATAATGGTAGTAACAAACAATAAGAAAAATGTAAAAATCCAAATAGATGAAGAAAAGATAGAACAAGTAAGCAACTTCCAGTATCTGGGAGTAACTATAGTAGAAACAGGAGAACAAAGCATAGAGGTGAATAGAAGGATAGAGTCAGCTAACAAAGTGTCTCATGCACTGAGTAAAGGCTTTATCAATAAAAAAGAAATATCAAAAAAAACGAGGATGAAGGTGTACAAGGCAGTATTCAGACCAATTCTTACCTTCGGATGCGAGTCATGAGTGCTAGCTGACCAAGATTGAAGTAAGGTAACGGCATTTGAGATGAAATATCTGAGAAGAGTAAAATGTATAACTAAGCGTGATAGATTTGGAAATGAAGTAACTAGAGAAGAACTAAAGATTGAACCTGCAGAAGACTTTATTGAAAAAAGACAACTGGGATAATGGGGACACCTACAAAGGATGGAGAAAAAAGCGCAGACACGGATGATCTGGGAATCCAAAGCAATAGGTACAAGAAAGAGAGGAAGACGAAAACAAACTTGGAATGATGTAATTGAAAAAGTACTGAAGAAGAAAGGAAAATTTATATCGAACTGAAGGAGTTATTGTGTTTATGTGGCAGCAATGTTTAGTGAAATAAGACTGTGAAAAGCTATTGTGAAAAAAAATTAAGTGTAACCTCACACCTTTATGGGTAGATAGGTTTTGAGATATATATATATATATATATATTGTATATATATATATATATATATATATGTGTATATATATATATATATATATATATATATATATATATATATATATATATGCGAAGGATCTTAGTTTAAAAATAGGAATTATACAAGAAAAATCTATTTCTATTTATTATAGTTTTATTATAGTCTTTATTATAGTCTTGAAAAAACGACAGGAAAATAAATAAAAACTTGAACAATATAATAGGTTATAAAACCAAGAATCCAATACAGATAGCTGTACTTTTTTACTCAGATAACATACTACGAATTACATACAGCAAAGGGAAATAAAAAACATGGGGGCGGCGAAGAGATTGCTCTGTAAGCAATCCCAGAACGAACAAAAAAACCTTTCGATTTTGATTTCGAATTTCGGGAAAATTCGAAATCGAATATCTGAAAATTATTCGACATAGAATTTTTTCTTCATTTTCGAATTAAGCGTAAAATTTCCTATAAGAATCACATTTAAAATCGTAATGTCGAAAATTTTCCCGAAATTCGAAGTCGAATATCTCGAAAACTATTCGACCTAGATTTTTTTCGATTTCATTATTGAAATCAGCGTAAAATTTCCTATAAGAATCCATTTTAAAATTTTAAAAAATCCATAATTTTGTTACAGCGACAGACAGACCGACAGACATAGAATTCAGTAACGAACTTTTTAAGTTCGTTAAATATACAGATAAAAGTCGATATAAACAATAGTAAAATAATGATGTACAATAAGTCATTAGTAGATAAAGGAAAAAAATAGAAGAAAGAAAGCGTCGAGAAAAGAAGGACATTTGGGATGCGAAACATGTGTGAATGGTACGGACTAAAAACTTCAATAAAAAAACTTTTGAGCTGCCATCTCAAAAAGAAAAATAGTCATATGATGACCAATTTTCGGAAGGTGTAGGTGTAACAATAAGAAGAAGATTTGGATAAATATTTGACCATAAAAAAAAATTTTATACTTGAATGGGTATCAACGATAGAATATTTTGGAAGCGCCTTCTCAAATGGAATAATTATCTCAAATTTCAAATTGAAAATAACTAATAAAACGAGAGATAAAAGAAAACAATCTTTAGTAAAAGGGGAATAAGCAGAAGGAATAAGCTATTAATAAACATCACCACAATTACAAAATAGTGATCTACAACAGTATAATGCAAATCATTTAACAGAACCATAAATCAAAACTAACAGTGACTGAAATAAAAAATGCTAATAATAAAAATGTATCATATAAAAAACGTAGTCAGATCAGCTATCCAGAAAAAGTCAATATGCAAGAAAATAGAAAGAAAACAACTGGAATGGTATAGGCACTTCGCTATTATGTCGACAGAGGATTTTTAAGAAAAGAATTAGCTAAACAAATAAAAAAGGATAACAGGAAGCCTGAGAATGGTAGACAACACAAATCATTAAAATAGGACAATACAGAAGCAAAGCGTTAAAAGAAATGAAAGCATGTGCTAGAGACCAGAACAAATAAAAATCATTGTTAACAAACGTATCTAAGGATAAGCCGGCACCTTCTAAAGTTTTTTAAAAGATTTCCTTTTGAAGATATCCGCCGCAGTCGTGGATGAAACGTGAAGAGTTTTCGAACTCCAACCACGGTCTTATGGCCCGAGGACCGACCACACGATGCACCATAACACCGACTGCTTGAAAGTACCTAAAAATAAATTCACTTGACAAATTAATTACTCTGCGCAAAAAACAAAACAACGATCCAAACAGTGGACGGCACGAATCGGGATTGACAGACACTCCATATCTGAAGGAGTCATCAGATTTAATTAATGTTAATCATTGAGATTGCTGATTAATATGTAATTATAAATGAAATGCTTCTATGACAATATTCTATTTAACACAACTAAATATACAAATACTAAATGAATGTAAAATAAGTTAAATAAATTGTTGTTTCCTACACCAGTATTAATTCAAATGTTCTTTAAACTATTGAAATTGATAAATATCGGAGTGAAAATTCAAAATAATATAAAAATTGATGTCAATTACAACATCACTGCAATATTTTATTCTAATTTTAACGGTTACTATAGAGAAGTAGTAATTCTACAACCATAAAACCTCCTCCGATATTTGTGTACGGAGTTACACACTACAGTGACATGATCAAAAGTTTAAATACAGTTGCGGAAACTGAACAATTTAACACAAAAACTTTAACAGATAACACCATAAAAATAAACTGTCATACTCCGGAAACCTACAGGAAACTAATTCACCACATGAGAGATGCCAACATTGTTCACCATACGTACCAGCCAAAAGAGGACCGTGCCTTCAGAGTGGTTATCAAAAACCTATACTTTACAACCGACATGAATGAAATTAAGCAAGAGCTAGCCAATCAGGGACACCAAGTCAGGAATATTTTAAATGGAAGAAGTAGAGTGTTTAAAGAACCATTAAACCTATTCTTTGTAGAACTCGAGCCAGCGGATAACAATAAAGAAATATATAATTTGCGAGGTATTCAGAACAGAATAGTACAAGTCGAGCCACCCAGAAAAACCAAGGGCCTTACTCAGTGTACACGTTGTCAGCAATATGGTCACACTAAAACATATTGTAATAGACCTTACTACTGTGTGAAATGTGGAGCAGCCCATAATTCCACAAGCTGTACAAAACCAAACAACACCCCTGCCACATGTGCACTATGCGGTGGTCCCCACCCTGCCAACTATAGAGGATGCGAATTCTACCATATTCTCCTCAAACAACCCAATAATGTCATCAACAGACTTAATATTCAACAATTACCAGCACCGATACACCCTATCCCACGACACAGAATACAACCAATAATTCAGGCACAACAGGCCAATACCTACTCAAATATACTAAAAAATTAAAACCACCAAAAACCAATAGAGAAAAACTCAATTACTTTCAGCACTTTTCTGAATGAGTTCAAAAACATGTTCCAACAACTACAAAACAACTCAATTCTTACCATGCTTACAGTGCTCATCAATAAAATTCACTATTCGTACGAATTGCCCAATGGAATGCCAACGGCATCATTCAACACAAAAACGAAGTAGAGACTTTTCTACATCACAATTCAATCGACATTCTACTTGTCAGCGAAACGCACTTTACCGACAGATCCTTTTTTCGTATTCCATCCTATTTAACCTATAATACAAACCACCCGGACAACACTGCACATGCAGGTACTGCAATTTTAATAAAAAATACTATAAGTCACTACATATTACCAAAGTATGAAAAAAATCACTTGCAAGCCACTTTACTCAAAGTCAAAACGTCCTCCTACAAGATAACAGTTTCTGTAGTACATTGCCCTCCTAGGCACTACTTGAAACTCAACCACTTCAGGGACTTCTTCAACACACTCGGCTCCAAATTTATTGCTGGAGGTGATTTCAACAGTAAACACACTCTCTGGGGCTCTCGGCTAACAACTACCAAAGGTCGTGAGCTAGCTAATCTAATCCAGGAAAAAAACTACTTATTTCTGTCCACCGGTAAACCAACATACTGGCCCAGTGATCCAAATAAAACTCCTGATCTGTTGGACTTCTTCATCACCAACGGAATCTCCTCACCATACATGGAAGTATTTCCTAGTTATGATTTGTCATCTGACCATTCCCCGATAATTGCAACTATTAGTACTTTCGTAATTATTAAGAATTTTACACCTAAACTTAATAACAACAAAACCAACTGGGATAAATATAAAAATGAAGTGAAAGAACGCATTAATTTAAAAACAAGCCTCAAAACCCATAACGAAGTCGAAGACGCTTTGGATGACCTCACAAGTACCCTTAAACATTCAGTTACGGAAAGTCCTCCATCTCTGCCAATAGCTAATACCACAAAATCAATATCACTTGAAATAAAATATTTAATTGGTAAAAAACGGAAGGCACGGTCTAGGTGGCACACAACACAGGCACTCGTGGATAAAAATGAACTGAATCGCATTAGCAATCAATTAAAGGCGCAACTTAGAGAACTCCGTGAACAATCCCTCAATGACTACGTGACAAGGCTAAATAGATTCGACAACTCTATTTGGAAACCAATTAAATCCAAGAAAAAACCAAAAGAACACAATGCTCCAATAAAAAATCTTGCTGATCACAACGCTAAATGGGCGAGAAGCGACCAAGAAAAGGCTGATGTTTTTGCAAATCATCTCGCATCTGTCTTTAAGCCCAACAATCAAGATATAATTAATGACATTGTAACAAGCTTATCCAACATTCTACAATCCCCATTTCGAATTAAATCCTTCACTCCACACGAAGTTCAGAACGAACTTAACCATCTTAACTTCCGAAAGGCACCAGGTAGAGACGGTGTGACACCAAAAATGCTCAGGGAATTGCCGAAAAAAGGGATACTCTTTACTACCTACATTTTTAATGCCATTTTAAGACTGCAGCACTGGCCTCCAATGCTAAAAACGGCAGAACTAATCTTAATAAATAAGCCAGGAAAGAACCCAAATGACGTAACCTCATACCGTCCAATTATTTTGCTCCCTACAATTTCCAAGCTATTAGAACGCTTGTTACTACAGAGACTAAATGCCGATATTTCACCAGATACCTGGCTTCCTCCCCATCAATTTGGTTTCCGAGCAGGACATTCTACAGTTCAGCAAACACATAGATTAATCCAAGTTATTAATCACACTTTTGAACAAAAACATTATTGTACTTCAGTTCTACTGGACGTTAGTCAGGCCTTTGATAAGGTCTGGCATACAGGTCTCTTATACAAAGTCAAGAAAACCCTCCCACTAAAGTATTTCGACATCTTGAAATCCTACCTTTCAGACCACAAATTTAGAACTAAAGTAGGAGGTGCCAAATCAGAATATCATTCCATAGAAGCAGGTGTACCACAGGGAAGCGTCTTGGGACCGACCCTCTACAACCTATATACATCCGATATCCCAACAACCACTGAAACTACTATCTGTACTTTTGCTGATGACACTGCCATACTAGCAGCTCATGAAGACCCAGCAATAGCATCTAACCTAGTACAAATCCACTTAAATGTACTTCAGGCTTGGTTGCATCTCTAGAAAATTAAAATAAACGAAAACAAATCACAGCACATAGACTTCATTCTAAGACACGAACGTTGTCCTCCGCTTTTTCTCAATAACGTCGAACTCTCTCGAGCTATATCTATCAAATATCTTGGATTCCACCTGGACACTAGGTTAACATGGAAAGATCACATTACCAAAAAACGGAAGCAGATTGACTTGAAGATCAAAGAACTCTATTGGCTGTTAGGGAAGAACTCAAAACTTTCCCTAGAAAACAAAATACTGCTATATAAAACAATCATCATCCCTATTTGGACGTACGGAATAAAAATCTGGGGTTGCGCAAGCAAATCCAATATAACATTGCTCCAAAGAAGCCAATCTCAAGCACCGTGGTATGTCATCAAGCTACGAAGTAGAACCTATCACGATAGATTGGCAGCCCACTCAAATAACCTGCTTCAACCATTACTGGAAAGAGAACACCCACGACGACTACATAGACTTTGGCCAGCAGACCTTCTTGTGGATTAAGAGAGTTCTTCACTGGAAGAGCTCTCGTCACGTCATTTCAAGCTGAAATTCTGATATACAATTAGCCCATAGAATGTAGTAGTTCTGATTGCTAATAAATATACATCTATAAAAAAAATCACAGTAATATGTATAGAATTCGTAAATTTTACCGCGTTGCATATATTATCAGTTTTAATAAATTCCCCTTTGTATATATTTTGGCTTTTTTTATGATTCGGTTACTAGAAAAATAGCATTGAAAGAAACGTTTTATTATTGTTAAGTATACACGACAAACGTCTTCTTTTCTATAATTTTAGTTAAATCATTTTTTACCACAATTATCATCAATCAGATACTCGAATAAAAACACTAAATATCAAACATTATGTTTCTACGTGTAATACTTTATATTCTTAGGTAACCAGAAATAAATAAATAAAAATGGTGTATATCAGAAGAAAGCACTTGCGCTTATTTTTACATATTTTTACAATATTGAGTTTATTATCTGTTTTTTTATTTAACAAATTGAAACCTTTGATCAGAGATAACGCCTGTTTTCTATGCGTATATGCACACATACTCACACATGCATACGTATAGTTAAATCAGCTATTGCCGTGGGAAGTTAAATCAGCATTTAGAAGCTTGCAGCGTTTATCTCATATAAGCACTTTTTGTATTTGGTTCTAAGTAATCATATCTTATCAACGTTCTAAGCATTACCGTGGGATTTCGGTGCCGTGGGATACCGGTATGCTGACAATTTATGTGTAAATGCGACCAACATTTAGAATAGTAGTTAGTAAGTAACCATTGTCTTTAGTATTAACATTAAATGTAAAACATCGGCACTTTGTAATTTCTAAATAAAATTTATTTTAAGAAATTCTCTAAAGTGTTCGACTTAATTATATGTGTATAATAGTTAGTCAAGGTAAATCTGAAGCTTTTTAGGTTGTGTTGAGGAAAAGTATAAAAGCCGGCTTAAGAACATGTACTTCTTAGGTAACACAATTAGTTAACTTCACATACTCAACAATATACGATTGTCGATAAAATGAGACATAAACACGATCGCAGAGTTGCTATATTAAAATATAAACAGGCCAAATTTACGACATTAACCACAATAGCACAGGATTTCTGAGATTTTTTTTGAACACAAAGAACTTCAATCAGAAAGATGAATTGCTAAGGTGACCGGTGTATCTGCCAATATACTGTTATGCATGTAAAGTTCCTCGGATTTGGGGTGGTGCTGGGGCTTATGAATAGCGACTGGAATGCCATGGCGTCGCATTTCTGTGAGGAAGGCTTGAAAGTGACCGCCAACAGCTATATGAAGGTGCTGAAAACCGTTATCAAGCCGTTGGCTGAAAAAGTTTACCAGGGAGCGAGAATATACGTTTCATATATACCTATAATACTAAAAAAATTTGTATCGCACATAAATGTTGGGTTTCGTCTTTTGTATCCAGGTATTGAGAAAGCTTCTTTATTTCAGTTTCCTCATGATTAAAGATGTCAATAAACAAAATTGCTCAACTTTAAATAAATTTTTGCAAAGAGGTACATTGCGATATTTTTTACAAGCGAATTTACTATGTGTGAATTAATATATAATTTATATCTCTCGGATATTTCATTTAAAAATTCATTTCTTTTAAAAGCAGAGCTCTTTAAAAGGTTGTATCTTGAATTAAAATTTAAAAGCTTACTATAATGTAAGCCTAAATCGGTACTTAGAAAGTGGGCCACTTAATTTAAATCAAGAAAGAACTGATGCTATAGACATTGGAGGAAAGTTTTACATTGTGGCCACCGATTCGTCGGATTTACATTCGTTTGATTTCAATTACTTTTGTCCACTAAAAAATGGAATATTGGACATCCGATTTCCGAATTGGAATAAGATCGTGGATAAACACAAATTGAAAATTCAATGACATTTGCAAATGAGTCATTTAAAGGGTGTTCAGGTGTAGCAAAAACTCGTTTGTGAAGGCAAAGAAAAATACTTAGATATGTGAAAATTTTATGTTTATATTTGTATATTATAGGTTTAGAATAAATCAATGTCAAGTAGCTCTCCTTTTGAATATTTATTAATATGTGGCTACTGATTATAGCTGCATTATAGATTTCATGTCATACTTTTTAATTGTAATATTTAATAACATTTTGTTTTATTAATAGTTGCCATATATTTATAAATTGTTGAATTTCTCAACGAAAACTTTTTCCTACCATTTTTCTACTTCAGAAAAAATTACACATTTAATTTTATTCGAGAATATTATGTTCTAATAATGCAATAGATATAATGTAAACTAAGTTACAACATACTAAACGCAATTTACATCTAAATAGATTTAGTTAAAGTTTCAGAGTTACCCCACATCATAGCTTTCTGACGCGTCTCTGTCACGAAAGTGTTAGCACATTTTTGAACAATATCACGTGTAACGTCAAGGAATATGTCGGACCAATTCATGCTGCTACATGGATTCTACAATTTTAACTTCTAACAATAATACCATAGATTGCATTTTATTTTAAAATGGTCCACGTAAGTAAAACGTAATAACATATTTTGCATCCGCACTTGTTTCTCTCCAGCATAATCTTACGTATGGCACAACTTTATTTTTCCATCCCCTTAATATGTCTTGATTTTTCTGGAGCAAACGTATAATTATTCAATAAATACATACAAATTGGTTGAGAAATACAATAGAATGTTAGTTAGGAATAGATACATCTTTTATTGAAACAAGATCTATATAGTACATACATATCAAACAATTTACGGAATATGAAAAGCAACACTTAGCAATAAACAGCAGTTTTTATTTTGTAACGTAGCACAGACAATATTAAAGCTTCCAGTTCAGTTACGCTTCTTATTAGCAGCACGGACTAAATAAAGACCTCTAATTTTTCTTTAATGTAGAAGCTCCACAGTACTTAAGATAGGCACTTTAAATTTCCTTTGCGTAAAACTCCTAGTAATAAAAATTTCTTATATCAAAGCGCCCGGGATATAGATTTCGTAGTATAACGATTTGATGTAAATCTAATCAAAATTTAATGCGAGTAAAAGTAAAAAATATGAATGCACCTATTAGTGCATTAAATTGTTGTCAGTAATTAGGCAATTAATGAAAGAGTTCATATGTGGATGTGGGTGATGGGCGAGAGAGACTAGAAAGACATGTAAATGTATGAAAAAAAATGTTAAATTAAAGCCCACATTTATACTTCAAAACATATTGTCGTAGGTAACAAAAAAAATTTAAATATGTTAATAACCTCTACTTTAGCTGTTCCACTTAATCCGTAAATATATTTTAAATACATTTTCGACCAGAAGAAAGACAACAACCCTAACCTTACTCACAATAATATTGATTCAACAGCTTACATAATACTTACTACTTTCTAACATTTAGTAATATTTGTGACAATATTTTTTTGTTTCTTATTATAGATGTATAGATAAAATAATAATAGGATGTTCTTGAAAAAAAAAGCAACAAAATTTTTCTGTGGTACCGACAATATTATTTTGTTCTACATATTTTCTGGTTTTACCTTAATTACAAATAAATAATAAACTCCATGTCAACAGCTTTAAAACAAATGAAATTCAATAAAGTATACTTTCAATTAAACAAGAATTTTGATGTTCAATCGTTTAATGTATCCTTTATTAGTGGCATACTTTGTTAAAATCATTAATTAAATTCAACATCTATTTCTCTTTTTATGTTTGGATATAGCCTGCTATAAAAGTTAAATATTTGAAATAGCTTACTTGAATTATTGCAATATGTGCATCCCCATGTTCTTCTGTACTAAACGTGCCGAGCTTAAACTGCTATTCGTTTTATTGGGAGTTGCTAGGCTTTATTTTATTTTGCCGAGCTCTTATTCCAAACTTAATTAAATTATTATTATTATTATTATTATTATTATATATATATATATATATATATATATATATATATATATAATCAAAAGCCATTTACCATATTGGTGTTTGCTTATAAAATAAACTAAAATAAAATGAAATAAATACATTATGTGTTATAATACCTATATACCTACTTTCTTAACTTAATTAACTTATTCAGTTATGTACAAATTTATACCATTCTTTTCTGTTACTTGTCATTGCCTTTGCCTCCACCATTGTTTTTCCTTTCCTTGTTAGTATTTTTCCTATGACATTGTCCCATGTTTCTTGTGGCCTTCCCTGTTTTCTTTTGCCTACTTATCTCGTTTCCCATATTTGTTTAACTTGTCTATCTTGATCCATCCGTTGCAAATGACCCCACCACGCTAACTGTCGTCCTTCAATGAAACTTGTTATTTGGTTGATCTCTAATTCTTCCCTTATCTGCTTGCTTCTTATTCTATCTCTCAGGGTGACACCTTTCACTCTTCTCAGGTATTTCATTTCTGTGGCTTCCAATCTTGATTTCATTTTTTGTGTCAGTACCCACGATTCGCATCCATAGGTCATGATGGGTCTAAAGATTGTTTTGTACACTGTAAGTTTGGTTTTTTGTGACACCTCTCTTTTATTTATAAAGTTTACATTCATTGCATAATATAATTTGTTACATTTCTCTATCCGTTCAGTTATGTCTATTTCTTGTCTTCCACTATGATCGATAGTAACCCCTAGATACTTAAAATTTTTTATCTGTTCGATCTCCTCTCCATTTATCTGTATATTTATCTTATGGTGATCTTTCTCAATGGTCATTACGTTCGTTTTGCTGATATTCATCTTCATTCCATTATCTGTTAATTCTTCGTTCCATATCAGTAGGTTTCGCTGTAGTTCTTCTTCTCTTCCTGCCATTACTATAATATCATCTGCAAATGCACAATCTTGTATAAATGCGGGTTTGTAATTTTCTGTATCCTACATTTAACCCTTTGATTCTCTGGTGACATGTTCGTATTATTTCGTCTATAAAGATAGTGAATAGTACCGGGCTCATTAACCCTCCTTGTCTTAGACCTTCATTTGTGTCAAACTCTTCTGATATTCTGTTATTATTTATCACGTAATTCCTTGTCTTTTGGTACAAACTTTTAATTACTCTCGTTACTTTTGGGCTTATACCTCTATTGCTCAAACTTTTCCACACTCTCTCTAGGCGTTCTATCGAAAGCTTTTTCGAGATCAATAAATGCAAAGGCAGCTTTCTCGTAGTATTGGAGTGTTTTTGTAATTATTTGTTTAACAGTAAATATATGGTCTTGTACGCTTCTACCCTTACGGAAACCGCTTTGTGCTTCTGATAACGTTTGTTCTATTACAGTTCAGAGTTTATCTTCAAGTATTTGTTCATACAGTTTTAAAGGAATACTGAGCAGCGTTATGCCTCTGTAGTTATTACATATCTTCCTATCTCATTTCTTAAATATTGGGACAATCTGTCCTACTTCCCAGTCTTTTGGTATTTTCTCCTCTTTCCATATTTTATTAAACATTTTTAGTAGTGTCTTAATTCCTTGTTCTCCCATTTTTTTAAACATTTCGCCTGTGATTTCCATTTTTGATTTTCTTTAATGCTGTTACTAACTCTTCTTCCGTTATACCTTCTTCTTCATTTTCTGTATTCTGGCGTCTATCTTCTATCTGTGTACTTTCTTCTTTAATCATGACTTGGGTCTGTAGAAGTTCTTGAAAATATTGTCTCCATCTATTCATTATTTTTGTTGATTTTATCAATACCTTTCCATTTTTATCTTTTATTACTGTTCTCTGTTGTTTTTCCTTTCTTTAGATTTTTTAAAACTTTATAAAATAGTTTCTGGTTTGCTCTACTGTTATTTTCTAGTTTTTCGCCAAAGTCTTTGCACGCCTTTCCTTTCGTTTCTCTCACCATGTGTTTTACTATTGTCCGTTGTTCTTTGTACGCATTGTAGGTATCTTCTGATTTTTTCCCTAAGTAGTCTGTCCACCTCTTCTTCTTTAGTTTAACTTGTCCTTTTATTTCTTCGTTCCACCAGGAGGTTCTTTTCATATGTTTGTTTGTCTTAATTACACCGCATGCATGCGTACCTTACTGCTTTTAATAGAGTATTCTTTATCTTGTTTCACATCTCTTCTATCTTTAACTGTTCAAACTTTTCTTCATCTATCAGTAGGTCTCTGCTTATTATGTTCTCATACTCCCTTGCTGTTTCTGTTTCTTGTAGTTTATAGATTCTTATTGTTTCTTTCTGAACTGTGTATTCTTCTTTTACTGTTTGCTTCTGGTCTTCTGGCCTCTTTATTTTTCCTACTAATAGGTAATGGTCGCTGTATATCTCAGCTCCTCTTTTAACTCTAACATCTTTCACTGTATGTCTGTTGTTTTTTTCTACTAGTATGTATTCTAATATAGATCTCTCATCTCTACTTTTAACCTCTCGTGTGAATGTGTGTATCTTTTTATGTTGGAAGAATGAGTTTGCTATAATCAGGTTGTTTTGGGAGCAGTATTCTATTAATCTCTTTCAGTTATTATTCCTCTTATCTTCACCAAATTTTCCTATCACCTTTTCTGTATCATTTCCTCTCTTCCCCACTCTACTGTTGAAGTCACCTGCTACGAATATTTTCCCTTTGCTCGTTTCTGTTATCATTGTTAATTCATCCCAGAATTTATCTTTTACTTCTTTTTTCTCATTTTCATCGGGTCCATAGACTGGAATTATCGTTACTCTTTCTTTTCCTTGCATTTCTAGTTCATTATTTCTGACCACTCTGTCCAGTTTGTGATCTTATCACTCAAATTCCTCTTTATAATGCATGCCACGCCTTCTGCCGCTCTTACATTTCCTTTCACTCCGGTGTATATTAACCTGTGTCCATCCATTAATATCTTTTCTCCTTTCCCTTTTTCCTTTGTCTCTGCTAGTACTAGTATATAGCTCGTATATAACGTCTTCCTTTCTGGTTAGGCTTCTTGTATTCTAAACTCCAAATTTCCAATCCTATAGTTCATTACCTTTTCCATTGCCAGGTTCGTTGTCGCTACCCCCCTATCTATCTATACCTAATAGTTTTTTCGTCCGGTTCGGGTTATTTTTCTTATTTGTTCCTCAAAACTTGTTCCTTCTGGCGATCTCTCCGTTACCGTCCTTTTTAATGCATTGCTTTCAGTCCTATTGTCCCTTACCAATTCTTCCTTATTTACCAAATCATTTGCTCTGTATATTTCATCGTTAATTATCAATTTATTATATTTTAGTTGTGCTCTATATCCTTTATTCCTTTCTTCTTTCATTTGTGGGATTAACATTTCTCTTTCCTCTAACAACTCCTTGGTGTAATCATCAATCCATATGTCTGTTCCCTTGAGCTTTCTCGCATTTTGTAGTATTGATACTTTTTTGTTGATTTTAGTTAACTTAACCAAAATTGGTCTTTTCTTGTCTTTTATATATTTTCCGATTCTTCTCGTTTGGTCTAGATCATCATTTTGGTCTATGTCAATTCCTATCTTTTGTATTATACTAGTTACTTTTTCCTCTGTCCTACTTGTGCTTTCATTTTCCTCATCTACTACTCCTTTTATTATAATATTATTCCTCCTGATCTCTCTTTCTAAGTTAGCTATTCTCCCCTCCTGTTGTACCATGTTCTCTTTTAGTTTCTTATTTTCATCCCTAACTTGTTTCATTTCCATTACAAACGTATCAAATTTCTCGTTCATTTGCTTCATGTTCCCCTCTATTTGTTGGAACATCTTACCAATTTTCTCCATCTCATTCATCTTCAAGTCTGCTGTTGATTGCGTAAAGTGACAGACCCCAGTCCGCCCGTCGCAGGTCTGTCACCTATCTATCGACAGCCCTCTTCTAGTTGCCATGCTGTTTCAATTTAAACTTTATTTACACAAACATTTGTGAATTACATTATTTTGGTGAATAATGTGTTGCCTACTCAAAAATTTTTGTTGTGGAGGTCACTCCAGTTGTATTTATTTCTCTTATCTCTTATCTACACTTGTCTCATGCAATTTTCGACTTTATTCTCAAAATCCTTAACCTCAATTAACTATTATCTACATCAATTTACTCACTGTTCATCTGTTATTTGGGTTTTCTCTGCTCTTTTTATTTATTTATTATTTATTTGGTAAATTTTATATTGCTGATTTTCCCTCGTGAAAAGGTTTTATGGAAGTTACGTCGCGCGAGGTGACTTATGAGACTTCTCATATCATGTTTGCCTTTCATAAACGAGCCTCCATCTAAATTGACTACGCTTAATACTGCTTTGCAGTTCACAAAAGAAGAAACTGCAAAAATAAATCAATCTGTATCAATTCTAACGTTTGATCAGCCATTGTATTGGAAAGCACGCTCACTTAGTACAGAACAAGGCAAAGTCTTAGTTAGATTAGGAGGGTTTTATCTTCTCATGTCGTATCTAGGAGCCATAGGTTTTGTAATGAGTGGGAGTGGTTCGGAAGGTTTATGGGCAACTGTATATGCTCTTGAATGGGCCAAGAAGATGTTGGGAGGCCACGCTTTTTCAAGGGCATTACGCGCTCATATACTAAGCTTTACAGCGTTAGGCATGATGATTATTGAGAAAGAACAACGTTACGATGAAAATAAAATGTACATAAACAATTTTTTTAATGTTGGTCAACAGACCTACCACACATTGGAGATTTCAAAGCAGATTTGACCGAAAATTTAACTAAAAATATAGCAGATCTCGGAAAAAAGGTCCTGCGGCTAAATTATGGATTCAGTATTTAAGTGTGTTCATACAGTACTGCAATTTTTGGAGGCAGAGAGATTGGATGATTATAAGTTGTATGTACAGAGCATTGAAAGTATGCTTCCATTATTTCATGCAGGTGGACACAACGCTTATGCAAAAAGTGCGCATATTTATCTGTGAGATTTATGTGATTTAGAACTAATAATGGACCCAGCAGAATTTCAGAAGTTTGCACAACAAGGATTTTTCAGCATACGAAGAAGTGACAAACCTTTTTCAGGAGTTTCACAGATATGGTGATTGAGCAAACGCTCAACAGATTTTTGGCAACGATCTTCGACATGGGAGAGGCGTGACACCGAGTGTAATTGCTAGATATTTTCAAGGTATGCCAGCTGGCGTTAACGTTATGGAAAGTCTGAAGAACTATTGCGATTTAAAATCAATTTCGAGCAAGCAACACATTGATTTGTCCGAAAGCTGGATCAAACGTGACAACAGCGATACCGAAAAATTACTATTTTGGCTACGAAAACATGACCCCTTTTTAAAGCGATCAAACATTATGTCACTATCAATAGGAATAATTGGTGGGTCTGATATTAATTGTCATAACGCTCTTGAACTTCGCTCACGCGGAATTTCCCCTCAATGTTTGGGAAAACCGTCGAAAATGTCACCTTATCGCAGGTATTTAAAGTAAAACCACTGAGTTGTGCTCAAGGGGGGAGAGAGGTAAGCGCTCAAAATGACAACTTTTTATCAATTGACTCTCAGTTTATATTCAATCGTATTGCTGTGGCTTTTCAAGGAAATGACGACAGAACACGAGAAGCACTTGAATACGATTTATCCCCATATCCTCTGGCTTTTTTCGATGAAAACGATTGGATGCGCAAATCTGCCAAGTCTGAGTTGTATAAAATATTAAAATCGACTATTCACTCACCAGAACTCCTGCAGAGTTTTAAGTACGTGGTTGATGGTGGGTGGCTATTGCATTACATAGTCTGGCCCCACAGTAAAACGTTTATCGAATTTTTCCAGATTTATTACGATTTTATAGCACGCTGCTATGGTAACGAAGCCATTATCGTTTTTGATGGTTGCAATGATGAAATAATTGGAGTTAAGTCGTACGAGAGATATCGGCGAAAGGAGAAAACTGTAGCGTCAGACGTTGAAATATCGGTTAATAATCTAGTTTCCTTACACCAAAAGAAATTTTTAAGAAACACAGCTAATAAATTTAAATTTGTACAGCTCTTGACTAATTTTTCGAGTGAACGCAACATTGACACCAAAATCGCTACTGAAGATGCCGATTACTTAATTATTAAAACAGCAATCGAGCAGAATGACACAACCGAACAGTCTGTTGGGGTAGTAGGTAATGACGTCGATTTACTCATTTCGGCCATAGGATTAACATCAGAACTGTGATTTATATTTTTTAAAAATTTCAACCTTTACACTGTATGGTAGGAAAGGTCTTGATAATATATATATATAAAAATTTCAAACGGAAAAACGAAAGCAATGCAACTATACTGCATTAGGGATAACAATGCATTTTCAAGTTTTATTTTATTTGCGTACGCTTTTGCTGGCTGTGATTCTACGAGCGCTATTTACAAGAAAGGAAAGAATACTATATTCGAACTGATGAAAAATAATAAAAATCTTCAAGATGCAGCTAAAACATTTTATGAAAAAAAATAAGCAAGTTTATGAATCATTTGAAGCGGTAAAACAAGTGATTATACATCTATATAAAACCAAATCGCAAAAAATCACATCTATTAATGATATGCGTTACAATATATATCGTTCGTTATGTCTCACTGCCAAAAAAAAGACTTGTCGTCTGCTTTGCCACCTACAAAATCTGCTTTACGACAACACGCAAAACGTGTTTATTGTCAAATTCAGCGGTGGTTGGGAAATGAAATGAATCCCGAGGAATGGGGATGGAAAAGAACTAATATTATGTTGATCCCAATCGTGACGAACAAACCACCAGCACCAAAAGAACTATTGGAATCGGTAAGTTTAAATTTGATGCAGTTTTCATCTTATTGAAATAACTAATAATTCGTTCTGTATATTTCAGATATTTTGCAGCTGTCATGGCAAGTGTAACACAGGCCGGTGTAGTTGTAAGAAAGCAGGTTTGCCTTGTAATTTTGCTTGTTCTTCTTCTTCTTTTTCATCATCCCTTGTACCATTAAGGTGTCGGGTAGTGTTCGAGGATCCACTTTTTCCATTGAGTTCGATTTCTTGCAATTTTTGGTAGTTCCTCAAGTGTAGTGTCATGTTTTTTTTGCTATATCTTGGACTATGTTAGTTAACGTTTTCCGTGGTCTTCCCGGTGCCTTCTTGTGTGTTGTTTTTGATTGTAGATATTTTTTTGTTGTTCTTTCGGGCTCCATTCTTATAATATGTGCTTGCCAATTTAATTGTTTCTTTTCTATTTTGTTCGTTATCTTTTCTTGTTTGAGTTCGTTATATATCGTTTCGTTTTTTATTCTGTCTAGTCTAGTAAAATCTGTAATAGCGAGAGCTGTGATAACGCAGAAAGGAAAAAAATATTCACGAAGCTGATTTGGAAGATGAAGTTTAAAATATTCCATATGAAGATGCAGACCAAAAATGAAATAGCTGAAGAAGAAATAAATGATTTCGATAATATATATATTATCAAGACCTTTCCTACCATACAGTGTAAAGGTATGTATTTACAAAATAAAACTAAACTAATTCTTGACATAATATTTAAAACTAAAATTATTCTTGATTTCTACTCGTATGTACTAATCTGGTCCACTCCTTTTTGTTCTGAGCCATTACCTTCGCTTCTTGCATGTTATTCCTTTCTGAAGAAGTTTTTCTTCTATTGTTCTTGTCCATGTTTTTCGTGGTCTTCCTCTTGGTCTACTAGTACCTACTTTCGATTCCCATATTTTCTTAACCTGTCTATATTTGTCCATTCTAAGTAGATGTCCTAACCATTGTAGCTGTCGTGTTTCTATTTTTTTTCCAGTTCTTCTCGAATTATTTGATTTCGTATTTTGTCTCTTCTGGTTACTCCTAGTACTTTCCTCAGATATTTCATTTCCATACTTTGTAGTTTACTTTCCTGTCTCTTCGTTGTTACCCACGATTCCCCCCCAAATGTCAATGTCGGTAGATAAATTGTTTTATATATGGTGAGTTTTGTTTTCCTAGAAATCTCTTTGTTGTTCAAGAATGTCTTTCCTAGTGCGTAGTACAACTTGGCAGTGTTTTCTATTCGTTTGTTTAGTTCAGCTTCGTGTCCTCCTTTGCTGTCTATAGTAACTCCTAAATATGTGAAACTTTTGACTTGTTCTAATTTACTGTTGTTGATTTTATGTTTGTCTGCTCTTCTTGTTTACCAATTGCCATGACCTTAGTTTTGCCTATGTTAATTTTCATGTTGTAGTCCTCTAACGTTTCTTTCCATATTTCCAGATTGTATTGTAGGTCCCTCTCCTTTGGTGCGAATATCACAACGTCATCAGCAAACGCACATTCCGAGATGTTTATTCGTTGCATGTTTCTGTATCCTACACATAATTTCGCTACTTTTGACCTACATGCGTTAATAATGTCGTCCATGAGTAGTATGAACAGCAGAGGCTTAGTACACCACCTTGTCTTAGGCCATTGCTTGTTATGAACTCTTCCGATTGTGAGTATCTAGTTCTTACATAGTTCCTGCAGTTTTGGTACATGCTTTTGGTGGCATTAAGCAATTGTTTTCCTACAACCCTTCTAATTAGGCTCTTCCAGATCTTTTTTCTTGGTGCGCGGTCAAAAGCTTTTTCTAAATCAATGAAGGCTAGGTAAACTTTTCTGTCTTGTTTTAGTGTTCTTTCTATTACTTCTTTTAAGCTAAATATGTGGTCTTGTATACTATGTCCCTTTCTGAATCCGCTTTGAGAGTCTATTAGTTGTCTTGCTAGGACTTTTCTTAGTTTCTGTTCTAAAATTCTTTCATAAACCTTGCATGCTATGCTCAACAGTGTTATTCCTCGGTAGTTATGACAACTAAGTCTATCTCCTTTTTTGTACAGTGGTAATATGATTCCCACTTCCCACTCTTTTGGTATTCTACCGGTTCTCCAAGCCTTGATTTCGATAATAATAATAATAATGATAATTCAAAGATTCGTATGAAAAAAAAATTGTAATAATTATATATATATAATACTTTTTGTTCGTCCCATTTAAAGTATTTTCTGGATGAGATTTTTCAGACGCGCGCGACCGGTCGAAAAAGAAAATCACGCCAGCTCGAGCTTGCTCTTCTTCCCCTTCTTGTCCCTCTCACTCTCCACGTGCTCCGTCTCTCTCGCTCCCGCAGCGCTTATGGCCGCGGAGTGGGGACTTTCTCCTCGGCCGGCAGTTAATTTCCGTACATCGCGTTCACGACTATTTTTCTCCACATTTCACGTTTATCAATGTCGAATAAAATATCACTTCTTATGCATATTTGTGTGCTCTTTCGATTGGTGCAAACCGTTTTCCTCTACGTGCCTTCGTTCTTGAGATATGAGCGTTTTAAACATTTGTGCAACACTAGAAATTTGTTTGCTATTTTTCCCGTGATCAGCGCACTCGAATACATAAGAGACCACAATTCCATCTTGTAAGGAGAAATTTCGAAGTTGGGCAATATTTGACTGGACTAATGTTTACCACACACTCTTAGATTATTATAAAAATAATCAACACTTAGGTTCATTAATTCCTCTGGATTACAAAGTTTCAGCAATTCTATGCACCTGCAACATGATTAATAAAGAACTGTATAATAACAATAACAGTTAGTTAATATGCTTTTTATCTTTACAAATTTCCTCTGGAAAATCCTTCCTGTCCACTGGCACTCCCACTTACTGGCCAACTGATCCCCACAAAACTCCTGATTTTCTGATTTTATTATGAATAGTATTTCATCACCTTATACAGATATCACCCAAAGTTACGACCTTTCCTCGAATCATTTTTCAATTACAACGGCTACTAGTTTCTGCATCATTCATAAAAAATAAGTTGTCAGATTACATAACAGAAGAACTAACTGGGAAGTACCACATTTAAGAAAACATAAGTCTAAGGGTTCAAAAAACTAAAAAAAAACCCAATGAAGCGGTTGCCCAGCAAGCTACGCCCTAGCTAAATATTAAAAATTCAACAACATACAATGTCCCCGTGGAGATTAAACAACTTACAGCTGTAAAAAGGACACCGGGCTCAAGTACCTGCGCATAAAAATGTTTTAAATCATCTAAGTAACTCGGTGAAATGTAAAATTAAGAAGGCACAAGATCAATCCTCTTACGAGTATATCACTAGTCTGAATAGATATGACAACTTAATCTAAAAACCGGTAAATTACTCACGAAAATCCAAAAATCAATTGTAATCCATAAAAAATGAATCATAACCTAAATAGTAGACCAGAAATGTTGAAGAAAAAGTTAACTTACGAGGAGAGTACCTTGCGGAAGTTTTCATTCTCAACGACGTTCCTGATGATGAGATATAGAGCCAATTAAGTATTTTAACCAATCTCCCTGTAATTGAAATTTTCACTCCGAAAGAACTCCAAAGCTCCCGGTGTAGATAGTGTGACATCTAAGATGTTAAAAAAATACCAAAAAAGGAGTAGTCTTACATAACATATCACTCAATAAGTTCGTGGGATGACTAATAAAACAACAACTGTTAGGCAAAATTTGACTTTATTCATTAATATGGTCTCCTTCAAGAGTGATACATTAATTCCAATGCTTCTCTAACATTTCAATACCTTTTTTGTAGAAGGAATTACCTTTGGCCTCAAAATAGGCTTCAGTTTCTGCAATCACTTCTTCATTAGAGACAAGTCTCTTTTTCTGAAGCATTTTTTTTAGGTTTGCAAACAGGTAGTAGTCGCTGAGAGCCAGATCCGGAGAATACGGTGGATGGAGAAACAATTCAAAATGCGATTTGTGCAATTTTGCCATTGTTGCAATCGACGTGTGACATGGTGCGTTGTCTTGGTGAAAGAACACTTTTGCTTCTTCATTTGGAGTCGTTATTCACAATGTTTTTCTTCAAACGCACCAATAACGCCATATAATATTTGCTATTGATAGTCTTTCCTTTCTGAAGGTAATTGATGAATAAAATACCGTGCGCATCCTAAAATACGGAGGCCGAAACCTTACAGCTAACATTTGCGTTTTTGGTCGCTTTTGGTGGCTTTTGCTCTTTGCTGACTGCCGTTTTGACTCTGGAGTGTAGTGATGGATCCATGTTTCATCCATTGTCACATACCGCACGAAAAAAATCCTTTTGATTGTGCTGACATAGCTCTGAATCATCGACGCGTTGTTGTTTTTGATCGACTGTGAGCAAACGCGGTACCCACTTCTAACAGAGCTTTCTCATGGACAAATGTTTATGCAAAATGGTGAATACGCTGCCTTCTGATATCTTTATATCAGCCATCTCATACTACTTCAATTTACCATCGGCCAAAATTATTTTGTGGTTTTTTTTTTGTTTTCTAGAACAACTGCCGAATTTAAGTGACTAGAGCGTTCAGCATCATCGGTGTTTGTACGGTCGCGTTTAAAATCAGCAAACCACTTCTCTACCATCTGCCTCTATGGAGCGGAGTCCGAATAACACTTGTTAAGCCATTGCTTTGCTTGAACGGTATTTCTTCCCATAAAAAAGCATTGCTTTATTAACACACGAAATTCAGATTTTTTCATTATTTTAAAATTATAAAAGTAGCGTCACTAAAATCACTGTGACTTGTGAACTAAATGATGTGAGTCGAGCGTTTGACAATGTTTGGCATTCGGGATTATTGTACAATATTAAAACACTTTTGCCCACAGCGTACTATTGTATAATCTTTTTAATTTCTACTTATACGGCAAGAAATTTAGTACTAGAGTAAATGAAAAAGTATCGGACATGAAACCTATTAAGTCTGGTGTATCGCAAGAAAACGTCCTGAGGTTATTACTGTATATCCTGCACATTGCAGATTTGCCAGTGAATGAAAATACCACAATGGATACCTTTACTGACGATACCGTCAATAAATATTTGGCGAATTCTACTTTTGCAAGCAAATAGTTGATGTTTGCACACAAATTAGTTTCTATTTTGGAGAATTTTTATATGTAATTAATTATACAAAATAAAATGGACTCGTTCATTTATGAACTCTGTGACCTATATTATTCGTATATTGTCACTCGTTCATTGAAAACGTAATCACTGTTTCCAGATACTTAATGCGAGTATAATTATTGATTTTTTACAGTTATTTAAAAAAATATATAATTGTATCACATAATAAATTCTAATTTTATTAGTCATAACTTTTATGTTTAAAGAACTGTTAGACACCGAATTAGTGTTAGACTAACCTGCAACTATAAAACATTTATCTATAAGAAGAAAATTATATAACCATCTGTTCAGCGTTTGTCATTTTCTAAGGGTATGCGAACCAAGTAACCAAGTAATTAAACTACTCGCATATAGTTGGAATATATCACGCATTGCAAAAGTAAGGTGACTCTGTAAATAGACAATGCAACACATTTTTAAACTTTGTGAGCTATTTACAAATTAACGTGTCATTTGTTAATGTGTTTAAGATAAAATTGTGTATAATTTACTATAACTACTTTATTTCTTATAATAATTAAATCCTTACTAAACTTTTAATATTTTGTGTAAAATTTTTAAATACCTTAATGAATATTTTTTGCAAAACAGAAATAAGAAACACCCATATAGGACACCACAATTTAAATGCTAATCAAGGACGGAAGAATATACCAAGAAATAAAACATAGAATAAGCAAAGGAAACAGAATATACTATCAAATATAAAATTGATAGGGAAAAAAGAAATTGCATCTATATAAGACAATATATACCCCCACATTTCTGTACGTATCCGAGACGTGGGCGATAACAGATAAACAGAAATCCAAAATAAAAACTGCAGAGATGAGATATTTAAGGAGAGTAATGGGCAAAACAAGAAGAGACAGAGTACGCAATGCATATGAGATGAACTAGAACTTACACTGCTGGTGGCAGAGATAAAAATAAAACAACGATAATGGTATGGACGCCTGGTCCGAATGAGTAATGAACGCTATCCGAAAAACATTTTCGAAATGAGGTGTGATGGAAGAAGGGATAGAGGAAGACTCAGACGAAAGTGGGAAGACAACATCTATGAATCAATTAAAGAGAGAGAGCAGACCCTAATACAAATCCGAACCCTTGCAAGGGAAAGACAATCTTTAAATAATGGCTTAAATCCCCAACACCGTGAGGTACGATGGGAGAAGAGCAAGTAAGTAAGTAAGTAATAAATGTTTTCTTATTAAATTATATTGTCAAATTAAACACTATTCTACATCTGCATGTAACCAAGAAGACTGCAACACCAAAAAAACAATTAATCATTAATCTATAGTCAGATTTCTAAATGATCCTTCAACTCCAAACACATGTGCCATTGTCTTTGGCGAACCAATTCTTTTTGTTTCATCTGAACCATATTTCTCGTCTTCGAAATACCATTTCCTGTAGCTTTCAATTTTATGTTTCCAATGGGTCGACATTTCTTCGTAATAATCTTCTATTGGAACTACTCATTTTGAAAGGTGTTCGTATACGTCATCAAATTTGTTTACACTGTACGTGTGCAGCTGCAAACTATCGAATGTTAAGTTGCCACATTAACTGTGCAAAAAGGTTACTCTGTCCCGCAACTTTTTATTCCATAGTGGTTGCATTAAGCTGAAGGTGGCTTCAAATACAGTCGGTGCGTTAATCCAGTAGATTACTGTGATTCTCAGCGGGTACGCGTTTTGGAAACATTTCACAGCTTTTTTAATTATGTTAGGCATGAACTGCCTTAGCAGATTTATAGGAATGCCTTTGAGATCGATCCAAATAACGACACCAGTTATTGTGCTGTTATCATCTTCTATTATCAAAATGTTAAGCACCATAAAAAACGTTTTTAGCAAATCTTGAAAGGTTAACCAACTTAAATCGGGCGCCTTGAAGGAAACGACGACCATTTTGGGTTCAATTACATCTTTTTGGTTTCGAGCTACAAATACGCATCTAAAAATGAAAAAAAGAGAAATAAGAAAAATGTGATGATACTATTAATGTATTGGATTCTTACCCAGCTCTGAGAACTTTTTGATTTTGAGGCAATAAAGGCTCTTTATCAGCAAAAAACTCAGGTAACAAGGTTTTCAAAGTATAAAAGAGATCTAGTATTTCCTTGACTTTTTCTAAACTATATTTACATCCTTGTAGAAAACTGACAAGCCATTGATCATCTGAGCTTTGAATATAAAGGTTTTCAATGTATTATTGACGATATAAGTCGGCTACTACCCGTTCGAGCATTAAGGTGGTTTTGTTTCTGTAGCCATTCCTTGTTGGGGTGAAAGCGGACGTATATTCATATTTTGCGTGGTTGTATCTCAATCTGTTTAATGATATGGTAAGTAAAAAATGCTATTGGCCGTTAATGGTTTAATTTAATTTATCGAAAAATAATCATTTTTGTAAAAAAATAATAATTATGAGGATAAATTCAAAAGTTTCTTGAACTGCCACTAGATGTTAATATTGATATTTTAAAACACCAAAAGAACTTTATTAATTGTTCTTGAAAAAGAAGAAATGAAGACGGAAGAAAGTCGCTCAATACTTTTGCAGAACGTGAAAGCAGCACCACAGGAAAAATATCCCGAAATAATCAAAAAAAAGTTTTGTTCTATTGCATTGGCGCGTCAACTCATCAAAGTGATATTGTTCATCAAATATCGGTAGAATTAAAGATTTAAATCGTTGCGCCTTTATCCCATTGCTTAATTTAGCTTTCTCGAACTTTTATCTGTGCTCGAAACGAAAATATTTCTGGTTAACAAATATTTCGGTTAAATAAAATGCCAATATTATTATAAATGGTTATTTTAACTATTTTAAAGAAAGTCACTTTTGATAAGGAATCCAGAAGCTGGAGCAACATTAGATTTTTCATTATCATCACACTTTAAATTAAGAAGTAAAATTACCCCGACGAATAGAAATAAGAAGCAAAATGCCTGATAATACACGATATGTGAATTTCACTACCAAAATCTATAAAAAATTATTATGATTATCAGCAATACAAACTAACTTTTATATTTGCAATTATCTACTTTGGTCTGCGGTATATTGTATAGAACACTGAAAAATGAATAGTTACCAGTAATCGCAGGACAGAAACAATACAAAATCAGAACTTTACAGAAGAATGTAGTCTAAATTAATACAAGAGCTGAAACATATATGTATTAATGAAATACGCACAAGAAATTAGCGTTGTACATTTTATATATTTACGAACCAAGCAAATTCTCCACATCACAAAAAATTGGTATAGTAGCATTGTCAATGATAACAAGACATAGTATTTTAAAATTGCAGACGACGTAACACTCAGAAGACAGTAAATTAGATATTTCAAGGTTTCGGTAGTAAAAACCTCATGCGTGTATATTTATCAACAAATTACTCTGATAATGTCCATGTCATTAAAATTGTTTTTTTTAAACGCTAATGAATTATAAAATGGGAAATTAATAACCAAATTCCTCTTTATTTTTAAGTAACGGATATAATACGTGTATATATATATATATATATATATATATATATATATATATATATATATATATACCGCCAGAGTGGGCCAGTGGTTGAGGCGCGGGCTGCGATGCGGACGGTCCCGGGTTCAATTCCCGATGCTCTCTGATGCCTGGCGGGTGGGCTACTCAGTCACTAAAAATAATTGAGTACCTGGGTTCATTCGAACAAGGGGTAATAATGGCGGTCGTCTTAAGCGCGGTGCTTGCCACATCGCCCCGCATCAGAGATGGTGCGCGACGACCGGGCAGAGAGAGCGAACGTATGAGAGCCTTAACCTCTCAGTTCGCAGGCCGTGCTCCCACGCGGGGCGTAGAGCCTTACCATTATATATATATAAACAACTTAGTTCACGGGATGCACCGCGTCTATTTTGAGAAAATTCTCGACGTTTCGGCATCGGCTTTGATGTCATTTTCAAGAGTTTAGCTCTTCACTCGGGGTCTCAATCTGCCTACTCCCCAAGGAGAGTTACGAGTCTTTGAGTAAGACTAACCTTTCGTCTGACCTGCTTGGTCTTGCTAGAAGTGAAAGTTTGTTTAGCGGGAGATGCATTGGATTGAAAGTTTGTAGGATTAAGGGTATTGCGTAATTGGCGGTGCGGGGTAACAAGGGATTTCTATCTAGGAAAACATAATAGTCACACAGAGCGAGATTCTTATTATACTTTTGCTTTGGATTTTACCCAAAATGTTTTCACTGTTCGTTTGTTCTTTCAATCCACTTTTTGCGAGTCTCTTTCTTTCATAGCCGTTTTTATATAGGTTTTTCATGAATGAGCCGTTCTGTCTCTTTTTTTATTCTTTCTTGGAGATCACCACGTCAATTTCTTTGGTGTTTTTGTCATCTGGCAGCCATATATACTATTAGAGAGCTCTTTTTCCTAACGCTTCGATTCTTCCTCTTAGAGTGACTTCTCTTGACGGAGGTTGGCGATCATTAATTCTATATTGATCTTAGATGTTGCCGGTTTGAATAGATCTATTGAAGTGCAATTGAACCACTGCCGGAGATTTCTCAGCCAAGAGAACTTTTTCAATTATCTTCCCCTGTATAATTAGCCGCAATATCTCATACTTAGGGCTTCTTATGATGTGTCCTAAGTATACCAGTTTTTTTTGTATGGTAAATACGAGCTCTTCCACTTCGTTGCAGTACTTCACGATTAGTAATCTTGCGGTTCATATCTTTAAAATCTGTCGATAGATCTATATCTCAAATGACTCGATCTTCTTTACGTTTTGTTTTTTCAGTGGCCACGTCCCACTCCCATACAGCAACAGTGGAAAGATATAGCATCGTAATGTACGTTTGTAACAATATTATTTTGTTTTATTTTAGCTTTGTGTTGATCCTAAATTCCTTATTGTAAATCTCCCCAGTGGGATATTGTTTCGATTTTCGTAACAATATGTACGGGAATTAGCGTTCCCGGGGTCCCGAAATGTCATCTTCGCCATTACAAAACCACTTTGCAGTCTGAAACTGTTTGGTAGACTGCATATCTTAGTTTGCCAAGATAGGGTCGGGACTGTTAGAGGCGTAAGAGACCATTCTGTTTGTTTATTTTTGTTTAAATATTGTTTTGTTAGTTCTACTAGATTGAGACTAGGCGAGGCAGTTGCTCGTTATCTTCTTACATGTTCTTATCAGCCTCAAAGCAAACCTACGAGGTGCCGCTCGTGCTCAGTGTGCACTTGGAAGGAAAAGTTGATACTATCAATTGAGGGAAGCCTCTATCTGTGGTAGAGGTGGACCAACACATTCGGTTTGGCTACTGCTTCGGTCATATATGCACGTGGTATACTTATGCACCGGGTTTATAACGTACTTTGGGAAAACGTATGAATCATGAATAAGGGCCTCCTGTACAGTATTACTGACGATCGCACCGGTTTGCGGTGTTGACGTCCCCTTATGGGACTCTGTGGCGGGTGGTGAGCTGTCAAGGTGTTTATACTAAAATTATATACGGATAAAAATGGGGAAAAATCCTCCCATATTCACTAAAGTCAAACGGTCTCGGATCGACACTTCCAAGATTTCTTGTAAGCAAAATACAATAAACCACGCTGAAAATTATATAAGTCAAACGAAAGGGCGCACGACTTTGAGACAACTACCAATGTTTCGGCCATACGTCTCAGAACTGTAGTACTCCACAAATTTGCGACTCCTGTGGTAGAAAAACTCACGAGGGTATCGAGTGTCAGCTTTTACCGAACTGCGTCAATTGTCAAGGAGAACACAGTCCCAGATTCAGAGATTGTCCCACTTTTAAGATGGAAACCAAAATCCAAAAGTTCAAAATCTCGAAACAATTTTCGTATAGCGAAGCTTGTAAGAAACATTAAACAGATGCTTAATCAGCAGATGTAATCTGTTGCTATTTAATGCAATACGATTGACGCCAGTTGCCAAACGGATTTTACCCAAAAAAGTAGTGCACCAAGAACAATACTAACTAAAGACGCAAATAATAAGGTGGTGAAGAAACTAAACTTTACGGTGATATACCACCAAAAGAAACCAAAAAGGCCCCATTAAAGAAGTGCGTTGTTACTCCCTTTGTAGAATCAAAACCAATATCAAGAGAAGAAGGATCGACAAGCTTTATTGGGTCGTCGAAATCAAGCTTTTCCCAGAAGAGTAGAATTCCAAAGACTCCAAATAAGCCACGAAGCCACAATGGCTGATATGGTGCTGGACAAAATGGTAGACGCAGAACCCGAAAAATTCTTAAATTTGAAGTTAGAAAAACTCTTTCTAATCGATAATTATGGAAAATTTTCTCCAGTGGAACTGCAACAGTTACTTTGCCAATATATCTAAAATGCGCTGTTTGATCAAAAAATATGAACCAACTGTTATCGCTCTACAAGAAAACCATTTTAAGAATACACACACCATCTTTATGGAATTATTTTAGACTCCGAAAAGATACCGCAGGCGAGCGTGCAAAAGGTGGTGTAGTCATTCTTGTTAAGAACACCGTGCTTCACTTTAATGTCCCTCTTCAATAAGATCTGCAATGTGTAGCGATTAGAATTCACACTAATCAACCAGTAACGGTATGTTCTATTTATGTTCTACCCGGAGAATGTCTCAATTTTAATGATTTGGCGAATATAATATTTTCCCTTCCACGTCTTTTTATTATTGGCGAATATTTTAACGGTCAAAATATCCTATGGGGTTCTACTCTACTGACTGTAGGGGTCAAGTAATTGAGAACCTTTTAGAAAGCAGCGAGATATCTTTATTAAATACAGGATCACCCACACATTATTCAGCTGTATATTTCGTCTGGTCCAGTTGCTTTATTATTTTTGGAGTTCTTAATGGCATACTAAATTTCTTCAGTAATAAATCTTTGATCAGGTGATAATGGTTCTAGTGGGTAGGTGTCGTCTCTTTTATCCGAAAACAGTTCTTTGATATATTCTTCCCGCCGTCTTAGTGTTGATGAAGTTTGTAGGATTATGTTTCTTTGGTTTTGTATATAATTGTCTTCTATCGTTTTATCAAATTTCTCCCATGTGTCTTTCTTTGCTTTTTTTACCGCTTTCTTTGCTTCGTTTTGTTTTACTATGTATTCTCTTCTATTTTGTTCAGTTTTATTTATTATAAATATATTTCTTTCAGGCTTCTTTTTTAGTTTTAGTTTTATTTTTTACTTCTACTATGTGTTAGGTCTTGTTTTATTTCTTTTTATTTACAGACATTCTTTGCAGTTTTTATTAGGATTTCTTTGAAGGCCTTCCATCTTTTATTTAGGGTCTTTTTCTGGGTTTC